>JASANN010000387.1:1256359-1336777 GCA_031762395.1 Calameuta pygmaea
CGTCGCAACAGTGGTCATAGCGTCTGCCGTCGCAACAGTCGTCGTAGCGTCTGTCGTCGCAGCAGTCGTCGTCGGTTCAGCCGTGGTTGTTTCTGAGTCTGAACACTCATCAGCAGTACACATGGACGACGAAGATACAGAACAGTATGTACCGACAGGGCAGGTTAGATTAACGCCTGACGCAACATTGTTAATGCAAATTTGCAAAGTCGTACAGGAAGAGCAGGCAAATCCATAGGAGCCACAATCTGCACCGAAGCTGCATTGAAAAAACGTTGCAGCAAGGACCTGTAAAATCATACAAATATTTTTTATGACATAACATCAATTCCAAAGCAAAGCAAAATTAAAAAAAAAATTATTCACCGTCCCAACGACCAGCATCACTGTCTTCAAATCCGTCTTCATTTTACTGAGCTGTTATTCAATGGTTACACCGGCTTATGACAACTTCTTACCAAGATATTCGCTTTATATAGGAATCATAATAATTCAACATTTTATGATTTTATTGGCCCATATGCGAGGAGTCTCACACTTATCTGCGTATATAAGGATTTATATATTACATCATCACAATGGTAATACGTTTTACAATTGAAGATAACCAGATATTATCGAAAAACGCAATTTCTGGTTTAACCTTTAAAACTAAGCAATCAGGGAAATTCAATAATAAATCCTCAACGCACATAGTCTTGCAAAAAAAATTCAATAAGAGAAACGTTATTACAATTGGCAGAGCCAAACGAAAGCCGGATGGGTCAGAGTTGGCATTCGGTAGCTACAACAATGACCGCCATTTGGTACGTTTTCCTAGAAGACCCTGATCTTCCCTCTCACTCTCTCGTGAGGCATAAACGTCGCTACGCAATAACAGCAAAGAGGAATTCGTACAAGAGACATTACGGTCAGTACCGTCCAGGGGCACTAATATTCCACTGGATGACTTTCTCGCGACTTTCTGGTGACTTTGTATTCCGAAGATTCGCCGTCGGTTTCCTCATTCTAATGTTGCGTTAACGTGACGCGTACCGATAACTCGTAGTACACGTACGCGTACCGTCTGGATATTCAATATTTTTTTTTTTCCTTTCCCACTGGACGAATTTATACAGGCTTAAATAGTATCGTCGCAGCGACCCTTAAAAATATATTTCGTAGAATCCATTATAATCAAAAATCCAGGTAGACGAGCAAGGACGTCCACCATACGTGCACCCTTTATCCCAACGACGCTCAGCATCCACTGGGATTAAGATTAGAGGGACTCCTTCCTTCTTCATTCTCCATTAATAACCTGCAGCCAACTTCACTACCCTTAGATTCTTACTGAGAACCCAACTACCCTGGTAACCTTTCTTAGAAATGTCCGAGTACCTGATGGACTCTTATCCAGGTATGTTTCGCTTCTTCAATTGCTATTACTGCTTAGTCAACTGAAAAAAAATGTAGGATCAGGTACTTGGAAGAGGATGGTGGTTCAGGGTACTGGCTGCAGTACTCACAGTGAATTGGTCTTTTGGGCTGCTTGTCTGTCTGGCTGCCTTAGGAAAGCAGGTATTCGAGTATGGGACAGGAGAGAAATGTTTGTAGTGCAGTCGAGGAGAGATCGTTGGTGGTAGTAGCAAAGGCGGTGGTGGTGTTCTTGGCAGTGGTGGAACGTTGGTAATGGTGAGAGAAGAGGAGACTCGATATAACAAGCCTAGGTGTGTGCTGCACAAATGGACTCTCTCTCTGACCCTTGTCAGGTGCATATCTTTCTTGTTGGATAGTCGGCCCTCGGTACCGCCATCATCATCATCACCACCACCACCACCATCACCACCACCACCACCACCGGGACCATCATCACCACTAGGACCACCATTAACAGGAGAAGAAGCATCCGTAGCATCAGTATCAAAATCGAGTCTGCTCTCAGCACAGTGCAACCGTGTTCCTCCTTTTTGTGATCCAAAGTGTCCTGGAGTGTTGAGTTCTGAAATCACAAGAACATTCGATTAGCTGAAAATAAAGGGTGTGTTTGTGATGCTCATCCAAGGTGATAGAAATATTAATTGGAGATGAATTTTTGGACGGTGAGTAATTACATATGCGAGGCAGTAGGTATATAAGGTAACTAGAGAGAACTTGATTGGTACGAGTGATTAGATTGATCATGATGATAATTGATCTTGACCACGTGATCCATTTGATGCTAAATTTGACCGAGTTTTTAAACTTTCTTTTCGATCGCGAATCGATGAATGGAGGTCGATTGTTTATCAGTGACATTCTAATTTGATTAGAGCGATGATCTTGTGGACACACGTGGACACGAGCAGCATCTTCTGGTACGAACTCTCTTTGCTCACAGCCTACTTACCTACATTACACAACTTGCCTTGCATTACCTTGGCACGGCCGACCTTACCTTACCTTACCTTACGACGCGACTACTTCCTCGTCCTTTGCTATATTCTCTTGCCGGTATCTTCTACGGCCTCGCGAGTCTCAGCAATTGGCGCGCTCTCGATTCTCACAAGTTTCCGTTCTTACTTCTTCTCATCCTCGTTATCATCTCCCCACTTGGGAACTCATTCGCATTTCGAATATGGAAACAAACGAATCTCACTCTCAGGCTACGTCAACGTCACGACCCGTTTAGTGTCAGACTGATGGCCCAAAGTACTTCCTTCTGATTATTTGGCTGAATTAGTAGCATCCTCTTTTCTTTTCACGGTACAAGGTAACCTGGGAAAAATAAATACTGTGGCAGCCCTTGAGAGCTTGAATGTCTTTCCTAAAAGTGCCTTTTTTTGATTATTTCAAAAAAGGACTAACTGTATACCCAAACCTATGAGATGAAGAAACGATATAGATCCAGGTAGCTGTTCTTTTAATGGAATTTTTTTCTTCTTACGCTCCTCCTTCCCTTCTTTGTTTTCCTTCACTTTCTTGCAGTTGCCACGGTCACTTCCGGTTCCTGCGACGACACGGTCGCCTACTCCCATTTGGCTGCTGCTTCTACCGCTTTATGGCTCTAACACATGTGCTGGCTGTAGTTCGTCACGAGTCATAAATATATATAATATCTATGTATATGTATATATATACTTGCATAGTTGCATACTTAGCTTCAGAAGATCCTAATGGTATACTTAAAGAGCACGTTGCATTCACAAGATGCATTCTATCTGACTTGGTCAAACGTGAGAGTGTCGCACGTCGTTCAATCTCGGCTTCATACTCAGGCCTTGTTCTTCCGGAATCTGTGAAAAAAAATATATTAAAACAATATAAATATACAATAAACAGTGCTCCGTTGCTTCAGATGCATCCGTGGGTTTAGCGAAGAAGCGCATCACGGTAAATCAGGAAAATAATCTTATTATAAGTTTCGCGTACGCAGAGTTGAAAACAATTCTCACGGGATCTAGAAGACGAGGTGTACGAGGAGGATCATGAGTACGTAGTGAATGACGAGAATGAGGAGTGATCGTGACCCACTTGGCGCGGGAGTAAAGTTATTGTTCATCTCCATCTCACTCGCTCTCATTAATTCTACGTCTAGTCCATCTCATTCTTACCTGTACACTTCCACCACTATACGATATGGCAAACACGTGCGAAATGGCTGCATCATTTCAGAACATACCGCTGCTGCTTTCGGTAGTGATACTATATCTGTTGCTGATTCTACAATCGGCTGGCGCATCCAACTCGCCGATATCAGCTAAGAGGATCGAATCCAGGTTGCACCGTCAAAGCCGTCGGGCTTCGATCGATGACTATTTAACACCTCCAAGGCCAAATGCACCCTATGCACCATATTCGAGTTACTCCACGTTACGTGGACCATCCAGAAGACCTGTAAAAAGTAGACAATTATCATTTGGCTCGAGCGATTCAGCAACGGCTGAAGAACCGAGTTATCTTTCGAGACTTGCTAGTTGGCTTAATCCATTTGGTGGTTCCCCAACGCCACCTCCACTACCAGACCTGTCAATTTCGCTGCCAGGGTCGCCGAAGACGCCACCTCCATGGTCACCGTCTACGAAAGGATTTCATGCGGGGTGAGCAAATTGTAGGGAATTATATGGATGATGGGTATACGATGATTTTTATGATTACGTCGTAGGTATCCTCCTGCTGGACCTCCAAATGGTTACCCTAGACCGCCACCTCCTCCTCAGGGTTCCAATGTCTACTTGCCAAGTAAAGCAAAGAATTGCAATCCATGTAACAATGTTCCATGGGTGCCTCTTCATGGTCATGATGACTCCTTCAGCACTTTTGCTGGTACAGGCTACTCTTCCATTCACCAGGACGTCAGGATACCGGATTTCACTTACGAACCACCTGTTCCTGCTCCACCAGCTGCCATCCCGAATCCTCTTCTCTATCCTGGACCAATGCCGCCTCTTTTTAAGGCACGACCATTCGTGCCTTCGATACTTCCTACTCCACCACCTCAACCGCCACAACACCTAGAACATCATGATTTCAGTCAAGTATATGAACCTGGACATATCGATGGTTCTGACCCTGTCCTTATTCACTCACCTGGAGATGACATCCTGCCACCTAGTTCAATTGGAGAAATTATTGAACCTCCAACTGGACCCACGTCGCATCACGATGAATCACCTCCCAGTGCTCCTTATGCTGGCACATCCACCGGTGTTAGTATTCAAAAATCCCATGAAATACACGAGGATCATAGTCAATCAATCGATCAGTCATCTTCGTCCTTATCTTCGTCATCCTGGTCCAGTTATTCCAGCGACTCAGAACTGCCTCAGTCCTCGCAGCCAACTGACTATCTTCCTCGTCTCAAGGAGACTCACACTGAACAAGGAAAGCATGTTGACGTTGTAGCTAGTATAGCATCTAGCCAATCAATTTCTAGTATAGAACATCCAATACATTACGAGGAATCAGCATTGATCGATATCAATCAATCATCCGCTCAGCCAATCGGTTTGAATCCGCCGTTGGAAGAACCAGCCAATTCCTATGGAACTTCCGTTCTCCAGAGCAGCAATACGAATGATTCATACGGATCGTCATCGATCGATACGGCGACGGTGCAGGAGATCCAAGGAACAGATGATAAGGATGCTGATTATAACAGACCTAGCAATCTGGATGGTCCATCGCAAAATCACCAGCTGGTGGATAGCTACCAGCATCAGATTGAAGAACAGACTGGAGAACAAGTTTCATTTAATAGCGAAGAGCATCCAAATGATTCGGAGAATTCTAAACCCGTTCTTGTTCCATATAAACCAAGTTCAGTCTATGTTCCTTATCCTCCATACCCTGCAGTTAGCGAAACCCAGCGTTCACCGGATACCACGTACGCTGAAGCAGCGAGTACAGCTATCACTACCGAGGAACCGTTCCTCGACGCTTTGATGAAGTCTTACAACAGTTTCAAGCGTGAAATGGCAGCAAAAGAAAATTATGAAAATCCAAGGTCAACAGGTGACCTTAGTAGAAAGCAATTTGGATATGGAGCTGATGACGCTTTATCAAGTCCGGCGCCATTGCCTGTTACCACTCCTTCATCTGTGTCGCCATACGTGACCACGCCATTGACTCCGGTCAAGAGAAACAAACAGGTAATTAGAAAAACATAAAGATATTGATCTATGGAGAAAAAACAGTAAATGATCTAATCATTGTCCTATTACGTTTTAGGTGCAGATAATCATTCCATATACGTCACAGCACACGCCAAGGCCATTTGAGGATTCGAAGGCGTCGCTGGACATCAGTGAAGACGTTGATGACTGGAGTGGACGTGGTGCTCTGGAGCAACAAAATCAGCCTCGCAAGGCACCGCCAGTTGATCTGATCTACAATAGAGGCAATCATCTTGGTCAGGAATCTCGTAGCCATGAGGTTGCTCTGGCACCACGTCCTCTATCAAACATCTTAGCTAGAGAGACCGTGTCCAGGACTTCTACGCCGGGTACCAAGACTGGCAACTCCATAGACGTGCTCAGACTACAAAAAAACATTGACAATTGGACGATTCAGGTAGAACTTAACAGCAGTAGCACGCCGCCTTCACTTTCCCTGGCGACTCTCCCATTTTTCAATCGCTTTCTTAAACTACCTAATTTTTGACATTCGACTTTCTGCCATGCAGGAATATTCACGAGGAATGACCTCGAGCACGGCTCTACCCAGCTCTTCGCATCCTTATCTTCAGCCCTCGAAAAAGATACCTCAAGAGTACCTGAGCACCAGCACTGAAGTACCAGCTACCCAAGAGAGAACGGAAGCTGACAATCATATTTTATCTGGATTTAATTTCAATGACTTTGATCACGAGGTATCTGCCAGCGATCAGGTAAATCGGGTTGGTAGCCCTGACGATAAAAAATCAGCAAACGAAGATGCAGGAAGAGATGACTTCTGGGATAAACTCTCTGTATCCATTTCGCCACATAACAATGAACGTGTTTATGTAGTGACTCCTGTATCCGTCGATGATTTTGAACCAAGTACAGACGACTCGAAGACAAAATCAGAATCAAAAAAGGAAGAAGAGCCGAAGAGTCTCGAGAAGGAAGCTCAGTGGACAGAAAGGGCGTATCAGGTTTTGCCACAGGCAGTTAACAACCTGCCGACGGCATCAACGGGACGTGCAGAGGATAAGCCACTCTGGGGAATCATGGAACACGAGGAATATACAAGAATTACTAACAATACGACTGATGACCTTAAACGAACAATGCATTGATAATTCTTGATCCACTCTTCGTAAGCTGGTATCATCTTCACTCTTTAATTAGCCAAGAAGAGTAATAATAACGTGATGCCTAGTTACAAAGACTATCTTAGAAATTAATCCATTTGTATTGATAATTACGATGAGTTGTAATTTTATGAAGATTTTTAATTACCTCAGTAATCATTCGTTTACTTGTGGTGTCCCAAAGTGAATACTGGCCAGCTGTTAATGACTAAGTATAGAGAATTAAGGATCAACGTCATGTAATATAAGTACAAAATATAGAACCTGCTCATCTCAAGATAATAATCTATCAGTAATCATTGCGGTATCCTTGGACGATAGCCAGACGTATAAGCAATGATGAATATCAACCAAGTCCACTGATTTCGCCGATTTCACCGTATCAATCAGATGTGCAACGCACGCTGAAAGTTCAAAGTGAAGTGAGCGTTGGATGAATAGCTTGTACTCTTTTTGAATAACTTTAGTACACTGGCTGAATACTAATGTACTTAAATGTAGAAACGTTAGGCGTGAGTACTCACTTTTGATGACTGAGGGAAAATGAGAAATCCAATGACTGCAAGCTGGACTGCTAATGAGATTCAACTTGGGTCATTGTACCGTGTGTTTGCCTGAATTTGCAACAGTTGCTTATACTTTATCCAGGCTACTCGTGTCCCAATGTACTTATGTCTTACACTGTGGACTGTTGACGTACGTAAAGGCAGAAGCAAAATGATAGAATGTTGACTGAGAGAGTCAAAGTCGTTATAGTAATTTATTGCTTAAGAATGATAAAAGTGTGAGTAACAGTGATAAGAATTTTTTTTTGTGATATTAACTTCATTATGTGTTACTATATACGTAATGGTTTTACAGTAGATGCTTTTTGCGCTGAAAGGACGAATACCTAAAATGATGACAAAGAATATAATTAAAGTCTTAGTTCTTAGAGGAAATGATAGATAACAGTGAACGTTGTGCACGCGACTTTATGACTGCTACGTACTTTTTCTAATTCTTGTTTGACTCTTTTCTTGATATTTCGTTTCTATTTCGTCGTTTCAATTGATTGACTATACTAAGCTCTGCAATCCACATGGTGATGGTCAACAAGGTAATACAGTTCAAGACAATAATGCATATGGTGTAACTGCCAGTTTTGTCCCTGATAACTCCTGGATTTGAAGGGATTTGAAAAAAGAAATTAATAAAAATAAAAATTAATACAGTGAGAAGGAGTATAATAATAATAATAAAATTGGGTCAACATACCCAAAAGTGGTCCAGCGCACAATAGAAAAGTTCCGTTGGCAACCATTTGGATACCGGAGGCAGATGCTAATTTTTCGAATGGTACGTAAGAAGGAATCACCAAAATCATGTTAACGGAACGAATACCTTTTGCCACTCCGAGACCAACTGCCACCATGATTACCGAAGTGAATGAGCTGGTAAGTATCAGTGCTGGAAGATAACAAGGTACTTGACCGCATGAACTTCCATATGGCAAACATTCATGAAGATGGAACAGTTGTTATATACTTGTTCGTGTAATCACTAGTAAAACGAGGCTGAAGAGGTACATGGTCCTGGCGGATTTGTTCAGCCATTCAGCCATGAAAGGTGAGACTCCACGAAAAAGAAGGTCTACAGATGCGATTGTGCTCATCACTGCAGAAATTTGTACGTCGCTGAATTTAAAATCTTTTAAGATCAGCGGCGTCAGTTGTGAGAAATTAATTTCTGCAAAAATGGCTATAGACATGCCGAACATTAAATTAACATAAATTGGATCGCGTAGTAGATCCATGTCGCAGATGATGACGATTCTGTTGATCAATTGGCGAAAGATTGATCCTCGGCTGTTAAAATGGAAAAAATTATGTGAAGACAGGAGCAACCGATACTTTAATATTTGACAGCCCTAAGGTACTCACTGATTTTTCTTTGGATCTTCTTCCTCTTTGTGTGCCAATATCTTTTTTTCTTTTTTCTCATACTGCTCCTCTTCCTCTTCGTCAGCCTCTTCAACTGGTTCGACTAAAGATTTTTTTTCTCCTAGAACACTGGCGCTATAGTTTTTCATCATGCCGAAGCTCTTCTCTTTTTGAAGATCAGAACGGCTGTTGCCCTTTGCAAGTATTCTGGATGACGTGTCGTCGAAGATTTTGATGCTGCTACCAAGGTATACCGTGTCCAGACTTTTTTCTGAAGCGATAAGCCAATTATAATGTATCATAAAATTGTTATAGCTATTGGTTATCAATAAACAAACCCGAACTCCACCAATGATATGTGAATACCGATGGATTTGACGTTTCGCAAACGTCAGTCGAAGTAGCAGGCTGTTTGGCCGGTTGGCTGAGGCTCCTTCGATACGTCAGAAGGGACGAAGAGCAAGGAGATTCTATCTCCATATCCGAATCTACAAATATCGATCACCACTCTAATTAGTTCATCAATAAGATTGCACGATAGATCTAAAAAAAGATAATCCCAATGAAAATAGTACCAAGTACCTGAAGGTGGTATAGTCATATGTGTCATAACGCCGATCGATTTCTTTCTTGGAAGCGGTGTCTCAAAACCATAAATACTTGCAGTTTCCAGATCATGATCAATACTGCTCACGGTCAGGGACCTTTTTCTACGACCCCCGATGACTTCAGCCGAGCCCAAGATATTTTCACTTTCAGTTTGCTCTAAAGCTCACGAGATGCGTCCAGTGGAAAAAAAAAGAAATAGAAAAACTGTTCTATTAAAATAATTGTCATAAAGAAACTTAAAAGATAATTAAATTCGCAGCAACAATTAATTTACCTTGTGTCATTTCATCCTCGAAGTACTTCTCTTGATCCTCAGGTGGAATCAATTCCTGGGGTGTGAATGGTTCAACTGCTTTCTTGGCATGCCACTTCACGGGTTGCAGAAGCAATGCTCCGACCAGGGAGTGAAGACAGAAGCCACCCAGGATCAGAACGGCACCCTGTTTTATTGATATTAATAAAATATATTTTCAATCCATGAAACTTTTATATTATTATTTACCGAGGCACCGTAGAAACCAAGAAGTAGTGTTATGACCTGGGGCATCACAATGGGACCCAGACCCGTGATAGTTATGCTTATGCCCGCAGCGCGATTTCTTTTTTCACGAAAATAAGTGTTGAGTGCCAGTGAAAACGATGACATTAAGAATCCCGCGCCAAGTGCTAAAAAACAAAGAGATTCACTGTTATTCGTTGTTTAACAAAATTGTCAATTTTACCCGAATAATAATATTCTACTCACATGCCATAATGCCGTACGTAACGATGAAGCCACTGAAGCTCGATGCGAAAAACGTAAGAATAATTCCAAGGCTATACGTGAGTGATCCAGTAATTGCTAGTTTTCTGTATCCATAAATTTGTAAAAAAACTCCATTCACCAAACCAAATATCATGCCAAATGCTGAGTTGATATTTATTATGGTAGCAGCCTCGGTCGCTGATATACCCTTGCTGTCAAAAGTATCCTTGTAAAGAAATGCGAATCCTTGCATAATTGGAATTGTGACAATCTGCAAGGTGATAAGAGCGTGAGATAAGTTTACTTTTATCAAATTATAATAATATATATAATATACTTACATTACTTAATGCATATCCGATCACTACGAACCAACCCCAACCACCATCGGGTGGCACTAAGGTCACTTTTTCCTTCATAGTGATTCAATCTTAGAAATATAATTTACCAATATCCTCTACCGTTAATAAATAGTTATCTTTACTTTTTGTCATTCAATCGCAAAATATTTCGACATTTTTTCTTCTTTGCCTTATCACCTTTTTTTTAACTTTATTTCGTCTCTTATATCAAATCCATGTATTTCACTTTCACAGGAAAAAAGCACTGACTGTTACGGAGCCAAGGGCAAGTCTCAATATTAATCGTATCGCGATCCACTTCTAATACGCTGGTTGTTGACGATAGTACATTTTTTCGTTCACTTTTATAGGACAAAGATATAAAGGAGATAGGCTAGCTGTGAATGTGCAAGGTCCATGATATCTCTGATAAACCATACGTCTAATCTAATCGATTTCGTCGCATCCCGATACTTATCTATTATTTCAGTACCGAAGTGATCTTTAAGTTATTAACAATTGGTGTCAAAATTGCCATCAGTGTTTACCAAAGAGAAACAAGGTGTCGGTTACAGCCCCATAGACTTCTGCGATTTCAAAGAAAGATCTGAAGAGTTATCACGTATGACACATAAGCTGAATTGAATTAATGAAATGACTATTTTTATTGGAATGAAGAATGATCAGTATATACACAGGATAAAAAACTTTTTTCTACAATGGCTGTGACAGAAAGATTTTTGAAGAGCGTCGTCACTCTTCGGTTTAACGTATAATATATGGTACATAATTAAGATAATAGATAATACGGTGATCTGTATGACCCAGTGAATATTGCTATATTAATTACTGTTGTTGGTATTGCCGTTACTTAGACTAAGATCAAAATGATCCAGTTGCTAAGGAAATATTAAAATTAAATGAGTCAAGCCAATGACTTTGATTTACATGAAGAATTTCGTTTTCGACGTTTGGTCAGATATTGCTCGAGAGTCCACGAGATGACAGTGAGGTAAGTGAAGATGTTCAGACAATGCAGCATCAGGCAGTAGTTCCCAGTTGCGTCCCGAATCCGACCAACAATTGGACCAACTACTATATAGACAATCCCACTGGTTAACAGTTGAAGCCCAGTTGCAGCTGGTAGTCGTGACAAGGGAACGTGTGTAGGAATTACAAGTGCCATAAAGATGGTACGAAGTCCTTTTCCCATGCCGATTAGTGCGCCTACTCCCAGGCTGGTATAGTAATTGTGCTGATGTGCCAAAACTGGAACAAAGGCATCTCATTTAATAGAGATTCCTTTTCAGTTTTAGGAGATATGAAAATTCAATTCAGTCTTACTGATACGTCCTGTGGCCATGGTGCTGACTCCTACCAGGAAAAATGTTCTGTTTTCCCATCCGACATAATTTGCAATGAATGGAATTGTGATCCGAGTGACCACGTCGACCCCAGCTAGGATCGACATCATCGTTGCCACTTCCGGTTTGCTAAAACCATACTCGCCAAGGATGAATGGTGTAAGCAAAGAGAAATTGAGCTCGCTAAAATTTGCCAGAGTAATTCCCAGCATCAGATTTACGTAGACCTTGTCCTTGAGGAGGTCCAGGTCGAAGAATATGCATACGGCTAGGAAGAAGCGTTTGTACCAGGGAGCTGAATAAAATTCTTCTTCCTGAAACCGTCGACTACTGATTATTTTTTTAGAACAAGAACCGGATGAATGAGAATCTTTCTTTACTGTTATATTAAATTTGTCCTCAGCAATCGGCACTGGATTCGTCATGGTGGCTGACGTTGGTACAACAAGGTCCTGACTTATCTGGACGCCGTTGGACTCGAAACATTGTGTCAATTTTTTTTTAACACATCCTTCGTTCTTGCAATTCTCATTGCTACATTCATCCTCGGGATGCTCGCAGGATTCCTTCAATATAATCAGAGGTGAATTGATGCTAGATTGAAGATTTGATATCTTCTTCTTCCAACCATCCGTTTCGCTGTTTTGTCTAGAATTTTGATTCAAGTGGTATTAAAGTATTTTTTTTTGATTTTATTCATTTTTTACCTGCTTAACGTCCTGATCGATGGGCCTCTGCTCAGGGCTTTCATACTTGATTGTCTGCTCAAACTCACTGACGGATAACGACTCAAAGTTTTTTGAGAATTTTCTCTCATTATAGTCTTGCTCGAGGCCAACGACGCGTTCGATGCATTTTTGCGTGAGAACCTGAAAAAATAATTGTGGTACAAAAAACATACACAGATTTCATTGAAGATTTTATTCAACAAGCAATAACCAACCAGCCATCGTTCGCTCGAGACATCATTGGAGTTCCTGGACCAATTACGTCAATTCCAGACGCGCCAACTTCTTTATCCTCATAATAAAGATACTGACTACCAAATCTTTGACTCAAACGTCTCTCCTTAGTCAGTGGTTTGTTTTGATCAATATTCTCTAAAGATTTACTGTGGGACTCATTGAGTAAAGTATCATTCGAGTTTGAACTTTTATCTTTTTTCTTATCACACTCCTGAAGATGCTCGTCCCCCTCTAATACTGGTTCGCAATTATTACCCTAGGTGCAGAAAAAGAAGACAATAAATATATTTAAAAAAAAAAAAAGAAAAAAAATTAGAAGAGCAATTATCCAGTACCTACTGTAATTGCCTTGCATCCACGACTTACGATCTTATTTCCCAAAAATTGCTTAGTGCTATCATTCTTTATTTTATTCTTCTTGACGTGCCAGGACACAGGCTGGAGCAGTAAGGCACAGGCAACGGCATTAAACGCAATTCCCCCATAGATAAGAACGGTCCCCCTCACAGCATGAATTGGCAGTAGAACGGTGATAATCTGAAAGAATTCACAGAGATAAGCTTCGTCAAATTATTATTTATACGAGAAATTGTTAAAATTGAATAAAATAAGAATTAAGTAACCAACATGTGGCATCAGTATGGGTCCCATCCCAGTACAGGTCCAAGTCAGTCCAGTTGCGATTCTTCTCTTATCTCTAAAGTAAGTATTAATCGCCAAAGCATTGGAGGACATCGTGATTCCCATTCCAGCACCTGAAGAAAGAAAAAAAGATTAAACAATAAATTCCTCCGATAAAGTCCCCAGCGCTTTACGGATTTCAGGTCGGACCTTAACCAGACAATATATATCTGACACAGACTTACCGTAGAATATGGAAAAGAAAATGAGCAGGTCACCGAAATTCTTCATAGTAGAAAGTATGCTAATAGAAACGGCACAGAGCAGAGCGCCAGCCAAGGAAACTTGCCGGTAGCTAAACTTCCTGAAGAGCGGACCATTCGCCAGACCTGAAATTAATATTTAAGAGCGACTTCCTCTTCCGCCTAATTTTTCTAGCGCTTACACAAAGACTCTAAAATTATCCCCTATTATCGTCGAACGAGAAAAAGACACGAGTGCAACGGAGCCGGTTGAATAAAATGCAAGAAAATAGAAAAGGACGTTAAATCTTCAGTGTAATTGGAAGAAGTGACTTTTATGACTCATCGGCTTGCAGCATCACGTGCGTTGCTACCACGTTATTCAGGCTAAGGAATAATTAATGATAATTGCCATGTTGTCACCTCTCGATCATTACTTCGTTCTCGATACACGGAAACCATCTAGAATTAAAATACATGTCAGACGGGAGTAAGGAATTTCCTGTTTATCAATATCTAGTAGTTTCCTCTGGTCTGGGCGGTTCATGAATTCAGAAACGATTCGTTCGAAGCACCCCGTGCGTCGGACGTGTTGATAGTTTAGCCGATGACAGAATCCTAGAACGACTAATTAACGTAATTAGAAGGCACGCGCTCTCGAAGAGATCCAACCGTGGAAACCTATTTAACGTTGTTACGTAAGAATCGTGGAATACGTTAGCCGTAGTCATGTGCTTTGGATATAAAAAAAAAACTTATAGCGATCGCGATATCGCGTACAAGTGCCACGATAACGATATACGACTGATATACGATCACTCAATCGAGCTAGTTCTTCGGTGACCAAAACTATGCTGGACCCCGGCCAAAATGATACAGGGAGGTTATCGTCGATTCAGCAATCCCTCTGTACTCTTGCTGGCGCCTATTGCTGATTTTTGAGTATGAGATAAGGGGAGCATGAAGCTGAAGAGAAGACCAAGAACAGTTGACGAAGAGGATAAAATTGATGGATGAATTTTCACCGAGTGATTTTCTTCGGTCGTCAAATATCTTACGATGACAGTACGTTGCATCTATTTTCGTGAGGTCATCGGTGCTGTCTTTTTGGGAAAGTTCTTCGATAACAATGAGACCCGATAGGCGATCCACGATAAAGGAGGAGTAAGAGGGCAAAGAAAGAGATGGATTTAAGATAAAATCTGACGTCAAGTAAATATTTGTTTATCGATTTCCTTCTCGTAAAACGACACGAGACTTGATCATGGGCCTAGCCCTGTTTTCTATTCAGTTTGAATTCGCACGTGTTCCACACCCATCTTTATATTTCCGTTAATCATCACGTGGAACGTCTCGTACTCGGTCTGACTTGAGTTTTACCTTGTTTCGTCTCGCCATACCTAAGGCCACGGCTTACCGTTCCGATAAGACGATACTTACCTATGCACGCGGTTATCGCACTGTTCACATTGATTAGCGTCGTGGTCTCCGACGAAGTTATTTCCAGCTCCGTAAATTTGTCCCTGAAGATCAGTCCGAAGGACTGTAATACCGGCAAGATGCAAAACTGCAAGAGACGCGATCGTACGCTCGTGAGTCGCTTGCAACCATTCATAATTCTGCCGACGAGAAAGCGCGTCCATTTTTTTTTTCATCTCGAGGCTAAAAAATGTTTATTAAGATAATAAAGCTTACATTCGAAAATCCAGCAGCCACGACGATCATCCAGCCCCAACCTCCGTCCGGAGGTACAAATTCCGTCTTCGTTCTCTTATCCTCTTGATCTTCAATATCTTCGCTTTCGTGCATCCGATCCGCCACTTCCTCCTCGCACTTCTCCTCCAGCATCCTCCTCTTCATCTCTTTAGTCTCTTCGCTCTTCGGATCTTCCTCCGGCCTTATCTTGTCGCTTGCTCTCATCTTTGATCCACCTACTCATCCACCCATGTAACTTACGCCCACTTGAACAGTCACTGATTATTCTATGAAAGCTTGATTTGAGTCATTAACTGATTGTTACTAATTGGCACATAAGAGTGATTAAGGCGAAGAGTCAAAATACTAAGGTTGAATGTAAAACGACAAATCGACGCACGACGTCGGGACGCGGCACTCGCGAGTACAGGATACGAGAACGAGTAGACAGCGCGTTTCTGATAGTCCCGATGCGTCTGTCCGTCTCTGGGGCTATGTGCCAGCCACCAGCCACCAGCCACCAGCCACCAGCCACCAGCCACCATCGACCATGCAGCAAATGTGGGGATTGTTATATCTAGACCAATTATTATTATTTCAACCACTGCGTGGCTATCTTATCTGCTATATAGCTCTATTAGTTGTCCTTTTTTTTTTACTCACGCAACTGAGTCATCGTCCAATATAATTTTTTATTCGATCGATTCACCTATCAATAAAAGCGCTAGACTCTTGTAACAAAACGGGTCACTGTTACGTACTCATGTACTTGTAACTCAATGGCAGCATGCCAATAGACGCCGACTGGCTTCACTGAGATTCTGAATTAACTAATGTGAATCTCTCATAAGTTTGCTCGTGAGCAAAGGTTTAAGAATGCAACGGCGAACTCGCGCAAATAATTATCCACTTGACAAATGAATTGCTTCATTAGTCATATAAATCTAAGGTGTCTTGGCATCGGGGAAAATCTTATTTTTATAATTACTACAGTAAGGTTACATTGCGTTATCGGCTGTGAGCCATGCGGATATTACTTCTGACGTTTCTGACATATGCAGAAAATATTTCTTCTATTGCACGTGCTGTACTTAAGTAATAAAAACACTGTTATTAGTAACTCCTTACGACTTTCTTGGTATTTATAGTTTTAATGACTAATTGACTTTATAAAAGAACATCATTTGCCCATGTATAAAAACGATTAACAGTTAATTAATTCTATATCACTGATCGAGGTTACGCTGTACAGTCAAGGTAACTTCCTCTTCGATAGAATCATATATGGATGGCTTAGATGCTTTTTTCAAGACCTACAGAAAATCTCAGGCAACCATAAGGCAACGCACGCTAGACTCAGCGCTGAAGTAAAGTGCAAAGCGTATACGTAACTGTCGCTCAGGTCATGGACCAGTCCTGATAAAAAAAGAAAGATTCGTTAATTACTTACGTTAAGACAGTTTGCTAATTACTTTACCTATGAGCGGTCCCAGAGTTATTGAGAAAATTCCATTTCCAACCATAAGTAGGCCGGATGCTGCTGGCAATCTTTCTAACGGTATACAGTCTGGTATAACCAGGGATTGAAAAACGGCTTTAGTACCTTTAGCCAATCCAAAAAGGACTGATAAAGCCAATATGACGCCGTAGGTGTCCTTGAAGGCTAAGAGAACTAGTGAATGTGAAGACAAATTAGAAAAAGTGATCTAAGCATTGTAAGTCGAGGTGACCAGGAACTTACGTATTCTGGCCAGACTGGAGCCGACGAGGGAGATCAGGTACATGCATCTGGACGTCCAACCTGTTTTGTGAGCAATAATTGGAATGCAGACTCTGCCTACGATGTCAGCAATTCCTTGTATCGATATCACTTGCGCCACTGCTTCCTTCTCCAGGGTTGCCCATTCAGTCAGGATAATTGGCAGCATCATATTGAAGTTGAGCTCCGAGGTGAAAGATATGCTCATCCCTGTCAAAGATTTCTTTATTTTCTGTCATTAAGTTTGATCGACTGATGAAATAAAGTTTTCTTACAGCCTCTCGGCCATCAGCGCTTACCCAGCACTGTTATAAAATAATGGCTGTCTCGCAACAGATCTAAATCTAAGCCCTTTGCGCACTTCGAGACGACGCTTCTCTTCATCTTCGTTTTCTCTTCTCGGGGCTCCTCGCTCTTTAAGAACTGCATTAACTCTTCCGGTGCAGTATCTTCTTTGCTCGAGGCCAATTGCTTCAGATAGCTCGTTGGTTCCTTAGCATTGTTATGATTGACAGTGACATTGCTCCCTACACAAGTCAATTTGTCTTTGCTGTCATTTTTTACGTTATCATCATTGACTATGGTAGATGAAGTTTCCACTGATAATTTCTGTAAGACCACGTCCGTGGTCTCTGGTAAGATTGGAAGAAAAGGTCATTCTTGGTAAAGAAATTAGATCTTAACATACGAAAAAGGAATACGTTACCTCTTCTTTTCGAAAATTCCTAAGAAGAGAAGCTCCGATAAACGAATGAGTGCTGATACCAGCCAGGATTATAAGTGTTCCTGTAGTGCCGTGATAGTCAAGAAGCTTCACAATGAAAAGCGGCATTATTATTGGTCCCAGACCCGTCAACGTGACAGATATTCCCATAGCGATTTTGCGCTTCTCCCTGAAGTAAGTGTTCAGCGATAAACTCGTTGCTGGATAAATGATTCCTTGTCCGGCACCTATGAGAAGTCAAAGAAGGATTAAAAAAATTCTACCAGCCAATTAACGAAAAACGTACCAATCAAAAAACAATAGGCTATAATAAAAGTCAACAAAGAGCCAGCGACTGCAGTGAAGAGTATTCCTGCGACTACAATGACACTGCCAAGATAGGCAGCGTACCTCCAAGATAAGCGTCTCATCATCGGTCCACTTATCAATCCCATACTGCACATTATTGTCGAATTTAAATGTATTAGTAGTGAAGTTTGGGCCTTGCTGATTCCCAGCTCAGTGAAACGACTTCTAAATATAAATCCAAACAATTGCTGAACGGGGAGCACAGACATCTGGAAAATAAGATATTATTTTATTATCTCAAAAATATATCTTCGTAACGTACATCTAACTATCGACCACGTCACAAGCTCGCAATAAACATACTGTTCCAATCAAGGACACAAGTATCAGCAGACTCTCTAAAAAATAACTCACGTTGATGATGGCCACACTGGCAAGGATGACCCAGGCCCAGCCTTCATCAGGAGTATCCCTCAGCTTCCCTTTCATCGTGAAGTTGAGGCTTGATGATTTTCAACGTCAAGCCTGACGTCGTTCGACTCTTAAGAAGCACACTTGAGAACTACAGTCGTCTAGCACTGTTAAACGTGAACGAGTAAGCGATTACAAAAATTGCAGTAACGTTAACGATGACATTTGTCAATGATATTGATTACGAGAATGACAGTTCACAAAGGAAATGCCTACGCCCCGACTTGAACGCTAACGAAACTCCTCTCACGTTAAGAACTTACTCACGCTCGAGAATTGATAAGATATAAGAAATCAGGACACCTTTTGTGTCTCTCGGTAACTTGTACTATTTATTTTTGATTATCTTAACGAATAAGTCAGACACGCTTAGTATCGTCAACAATGTTTTCATTGTTCATCAAACATAGTTTTTCTTGCTCCGTCATCGTTGTTCTTTCATTCTTTTGCCGTTCGAGCTGTCGTTTGTTCTACAGGAATTAAATATTCTTTTTTCTTCTCTTTTATTATTTTATCACCCTCCTCGTTAGACACTATCTTACCGGAATCCCACGTTTTATATCACATTTACTTTCACTCTATCTGGCATTCGTGCGATTAGTTCCCACTGAACGTTAAGGCAGCGATGGGTTAAAAGTTCATGCTATATTTACGTATTCACTGAAGTGACGTGTACGAGACAAACAATATGGGCCTCATGGCTGACTGACTAACATCACGAGCTGTGGACACTACGGGAATAGATCACCTAAATACACGTATAGTCTACACTAGGAGCTGCGAAGCTCCCATCCAGGCCGTGCTCCGTGGCTTAGAAACGATAGTGGGTTTCATAAGTTACGTAACGTCTACAGCGCGATACATTTTAAACGAACTAATCAGATTCGACAGTGGTCGTACGATCGATTGAACGCTACGAACGCTGTTAAGGAATCTCGAGTATGGAGAAAGCTCCTCGAGGAGAGACCTTGAGAATTTTGAATTTTCCTATACCTCTTGTGAGTGCGAGAGAGAGGCCTTTATGGGGATTTACGTGGGCGAGAGAAGGACAGACGTATCCGGTGGCACGAAATTTAATATAAATGACTTAATTAACTCATTTATATATATATATATATATCACTTCGAATAAGCTGTTACTCTTTAATCGAATATATGTATCAGAGGTTTCTTTAAATTACATTCTTACATAATTGTTTACTTCGCTGCAGTTATTTACGAAGTCACAAATATTTATAAGTCGGGTGTGTCATTGATGCTTTTTCTTTGTTCGTTCAAAAACGTATTACATTGTGTCCCTGAGTTCAGATAATTTTTAAGATTATTATATATTTTTAGTAAATTTCGGGCTTCACAGACTATACACTGGTATTATTATTCTCACGTCACACTGTACCGATCACGTTATTCACTATGGTTCATTCAACCGCTCCTCGATACTGCACGGACGACCGTCTGCGTCTTCTACGATCTAAAAGCAGCCTCTGTTCCCATTGGGTCCAATCTCTAACGTAATCGTAGGATAACATATACCGTGCATGCGCGCGTGTATGTACGGCTCCAATTGCAGGAGCATGCGTATACGTAAGAAAGTGACAAGGAGTACGACGCGAGAAAGAAGCGAAAATCAATGTAATTTAATGGTCCTTAATAAATAGTGATGTATCGCTAAGCCCGTATACTGTTCGATTGGTTCACCCGTTATAATAAGTCACAGTATAATTTTTCGTTATAACTGATCAAGGGCGACAGTGAAGTTATGGGGTTTTTTTTTTTTTTTTTTAAATGAATTGACAATTAAATCTATGATTCAGACTTCTCAGAATTTGCAAAAACGTTAGGGCTGCTCTTCAAGGTCTTCCTCGAGCGAATCCTCTTCAGGGCGAACTCGACACTCCAAGAGAAGAAACCGATGAAGACCAATCCAGTAGTTGCGTGAATACACGCCTTGAAACTTCCGGTGTGATCTTTGATGGAGCCTACGAAAGGATTAAATGGCTTTTTTTTTTAAATCTTATTTAAGCCGATAAGAAAAGTATTTATTAAGATTAGAAACTCCGCATTGTATTTATACTCCTGGAAGTTTTCGCATAAAGTGTTAATTAGACTTTGTCGTTTAACAGTTAGAGACTGTTCTGATGATGTTGTTGATCCTCGATTGCCTAGTAGATATGCTTCAATTTTATGATAGCGTTGATAAGATATTCGTGCCGTTAGGCAAGACTTACCAATAAGTGGTCCCAAGATTGATACAAAGACGCCTTTCGACACCATGAATATACTGAAGGCAGCTGGCAGTTTGTCCAGGGTGACACTTTCGGAAACCGACAGGTTCAAGTTAATCAGAGTCGCGCCGCGTAAAAATCCAATTACCACCAGCATCACCGTCAGCATTGGGCCTTTCGTCTGCTCGACGAATACTTGTCAGATAACAAATAAAAGCAACAAAAGACAGAGTGTCTGCGTGAGAAACAGACTTTGGGTAACATGGTGGTACGTTGCTCGAAAAATAAACTTGTCCAGAATACTAACCGGATCGGCTGATACTAACGAGCATGGAACAGATCCAGAATAGGGTCCTCTTCTTAAATTGATACTTGTCACAGACCGTGGGCAAAACAAGACGAGCCACGATATCAGCAAGAAAGATGATCGACAGGTAGAAGGCACTGTTCTCTCCCTCGATTCCTTTATGAAATGAAATAAAAAATTTTCAATAATTTACATAGCCCTTGTAACCGTAATCTCACGTAGAATCGTGTACTTGCCTATACTTCTGAAGAAAAATGTTGTCATAGTTTTGAAATTATTTTCAGACACATAGAACAAACTGAGCCCGATAATGATATTCAAATAGACATAATTCTTGAGGAGTTCGAGATCAAAGAAATCGACTATGCGCCGCATAATCGTCGTTTCCTTCTCTTTCGACGTTTCATCCTCTTCGAGGTTTTCGCCCTTTTCGTTTATATCCGACAGCTTTGCGTCCGATGCGGAAATACAATTGATGTCCAGAATAGACGTCACAGAGCTCAAACTAGCAACGCTCTCTCTTCGTCGTCCTTTGGCATCAAAATTGATCTCCTCGACGCGCACGACTCGTGTCACTAATGTCGTTCCCAATTCAATTTCCGTTTCCGTTTTGTTATTCCCTGTGCTACCATTTTGCTTCAGCAACGCTTCGTCCTCGGGCAAAGGTGGTGGCTGTCGAGGAAAAATAAAACTGGACAATAGTTTTCGACAACGGCAACAGTGCACAATGCTTACCCCTTCCGACGGTGCTTTCTTCATATGCTTCTCAACTGGTTGAAAAAGGAGGGCACCGACGATAGAATGAAGAGCCAGTCCTCCTATGATCAAGGTTGACCCTCTGAACCCGTATACGTTTAGGAGAGCATTGACGATCTGTATCAGAAAAGACAGTCCAGGAGACCAATAGACGGATGAAAAAAGATAATTAAATATTCGCTAATTATCTGCGACATAGTACCTGCGGCATCAGCATCAGACCAATGGCTGTTCCTGCCATGGATATTCCAACTGCTTGGCCACGTTTCAACTGAAAGTAATTGTTGAGAGCGACGAAGGCTGCAGCCGAGGCGAATCCTGTGCCGAGTCCTATTGACGAATGTGAACATGTGAATATAGCAAATAGACGGTAATTATAAATCACTGGGTTCGGCTGATTCAAAGGAACCACTGACGTCACTCACCTCCTAAAATGCTGTAGGTGCAAATTATATAAAACATGCTATTGGCTTGGGACGTAAGGATGAGTCCGGTACAGCTGAGTAGAGCTCCAAAGATAGCAACTTTTCTATAGGTATATCTTTTTATCAATGGCGCTACGAATAATCCTAATCAATGACAATACGACGATTAAGGTGAAGATGTTCACTTAACAATGACAAAATGTTCTTTGTCATATTCTTTTTAGTCCTTGCTCGGCCACCTTGTCTACTTTTCACCTACCAACCTGAGAAGTTAAGGTTCGACTCCATGAGGCTTGTGATGAATGAGGTTCCGGAGTAATCAATTTTGAGTTCTTGTAGGAGATCTTGAAAGAGAAGACCAAAGCACGGGTCCAGAGAGCGTAAGCTGAACTGAAAGTTAAAGCAGTCTTTTTATGGGACTCTGACAAAGTTATGGATGAATAATAGATACCGTAATTAAACCGCTACCAAGGCAGACGAACCAGCTCCATCCTCCATCAGGTGCAATCACTTTTCGCGTATGATCCTTCATGTTATTTTGGATCTGCAGGATCGACAGTAATAAAAATCAAAAGCACTCCTCCAGTACCCACGTGGTCCAATTTCACAAAATTTGATCGATCAATGCACCGGATCAATGAATTGGATGATCTTGGAGTCAGGTGTGCTCAGTCGCAAAGTCAGCGACCAATTGAGAGATCAGTTCTCAACAGCCGACTAAGAACACTCTGCAAAATTATCCCGTCTGTTGACGAGTTTTTATGGACTTATTACACCAGTAATACGAGGTAGATACGTAATCTATTAGCCTATCAAGTTTTATCTGGCCCAGCCGAGTACTGATGGTTGTCGAATTTTCAATGTTCTTTTTCTTAATGATATACATATGAGTTACGTTAGAAGTATAACAAGAGGGGGCTCTGGATGGAGATTCCTGCACCGACATTTACCGACACTTCGAGAGCCTTCGAAGGTTCGCATCCGTGCTAAATCGACGTCGTGGCTCCCTCCGCCCTGATTTCGAAGATCGCCGATTCCACGAATCGAAGTCTGATTCTAGGAACGTTGGGTAGATAAAATTCGTAAGATTCTTTCGCGATTTTCTGCGAGTAAGAATCGCGAGACTCTGAGGTGTTCGTGCACTGGGCAGGCGTCTCGATAGGAAAGAACACTTGATTTTAAAATTAAATAATCGTAATGTATTGTTCTATCAATTACATAATGGACAATCACTTAATTGCTATCTCACTCTCTCGCACAGTCTTGTCACTCTGTACAGCTTTCGTAATTGTACCGCAAGCGACAAGAAGTGTGTCTCTCTACCGTTTCCCTTTTCTAGGGGAAATAGAAGGCTGGAGCTAAGATACAGCAGATTGCACAATGCGTCCGACGACTGTAGATCAGCCAACGGCAGAGATGACAATTGACGATGATGATGATGATTCGGAATCCGAAGGATGATCAGAATGATCCCCGTTTCCGGAATTTACTAACTTTAGGAACTTTTTCACTCGGACAGCTACTGATCGCAATTACGTTGAGAGCCGAGTCTTTTCAGGTGGGTTTGCGAGTAGATCCGCACTCCTGACAGTTCTATTACAAAACTTCGCTCCAGGACGATGCAGACGTGTTTGGGATGCTCTTCAGGACACTAAGGGGTATCGCAATGATCACCGAGACCTGATGAGGACTGTGGGGAGCTCGAAGAGCTACTGATCACGATGACGTTGGGAGCTGATCTTTTCAGGGATGGGTCGATTTCTCACAGCGCCGGCACAATGACTTTGCCCCAGAAGATCTACAGGGATGGCAGCCTTCCTGTTACACATATGAGGCGCAATGCTCCCTGGGATCAGGAATTCCCAAGGATGAACTCCAACAGTTTCCAGTACAAGACTGTTGGCTGCTTGTCTCCGAAATGCAGGGTAGCTTCTCTAATTGATTTTTCGAGATTATTTTACCCAAGTCCTTTGCGGCTTCTTGTCGTCTTTCGGCGTAAACTTTGTCGCTCTGATCGACCAGTGCGAATGATCCCCGTCGACGAACCCGCGAAAGGACTACGTTACTTTTAGCGAGGATAACGATATTTCTTATCTCGAGATGTCAAAGTTGATTTTTCATTCAATACTTTATTCGACACTTTAATTTTAGCGGTTTCTTCAAGTACCGGTTTACCGATGTTTCTATCGTGTTTAACCCGTGCCGGTTAACAGCGCTGGACACTCGTTAGTTTCCCAGTCGTACGAATGATTTTTCTATTCATGGAATATCAAAGACAATGATCTATAAATATTACTTCCTCTTGATGTTTCCTGTGACTAATTTCAACCGAGTTATGTAATATTAGGGATTTAAAGATCCAATTTTTTTCTCCTTTATCGGCGTCGAGACGCCGATAGGAATTTCAGGATTGCAGGAGTTTTTTCAAATACAGTTATGCACGTTCACAGTGCGCTATGTGCTCTTACGTGGGGCTTTTGACGTATCCATCATCGAGAAAGGTGAAAGGAAAGAGGATAGGGGGAGGGGTAAGAGCAGAACGTTACAATAATGATATATGTTTATATGGATTTTTCATTCAAAATTAGGACCACCAAATGTCTTCATTAAGCCGCGTTCGTAGGTTACGTTGCACTTCCGTACAGAGAATTTTTTCAAAATCACATAAGTACACCAACCCGGAACTATTTTCGCGACCATCGTTCAGGCACAGTACGAATCTCAAGGAATACTCGGACACTGTCCGCAACCGGCAATAAACAAACGTTCGTACATCAGTGACAAAAATATTTCAGCTGAGTCCACGTACTTGAACTCTGAATTCATACGTCCATGCTAATGAATCTCCACTGTCGATACCGGCAAATACGCAGTTATCCCGTCCACATTTTCAACGCTGTCAACCACTGAAGATACGCGTGAACGTGATTTTGTTCACTATGGTATCCATGTCTTTCTTATCACCCACTTTCTCTCTTGCAACATCGTCCCTGATAACTGTCCGTCCCGTTTTCCAACTCCCACTTGCTCGTTCGCGAATTGCCACGTTTGACTGGACACGAGTCGTTCGATAAAAAAAAAAAAAAAAAGTGAATAGTTGCTCTGACCTTGTGTACTCTTCAAATATTGGATGATATGCTCGATATAGAAATTTACATAGAATTAGTCATAGTCCAGTCAATAAAATGTATCTAATTAGCCGAGGCAGTTGTTATTACAATTTGCGTCAGTCAATATAAGGTATTGTGAACACAGGTGCGCCTGAGGATATGCAACCGTTCGTACGCAGGTGTATCAAGGCGCAACATACAGATAGGCGCTTATTGAGAAAGTAAAGATGTAAAATGTATGCGGCTCGTTGAGCATAAAAAGTAACGAAAGATAACGTGTGACAATGTAAAATTACTTGTCCATCTAATGAATGAAGATTATTTAAAAAAAAAAATGAGAATCATCATGATCGCTTTGACGTTATTACTTTCACCCGAATTTGACGGGTTCTCTAGCACCTATGATAGGACATCACAAATTATCAGTGAATTAAAATATACACGTGGCTTTATGATCATTCATCGCGGGCTAATAAAATTACACGGCATTTTCTCTGTTGACACTTTTAACGCCTGATTCGGATGTACGCACGTGCATCATATTTCACTCGGCATAAGAGAACGTTAAATAGCTTAGGAACGTAAGAGGCGATAAGGCCGTTTTCAAAAAATCTTCAAGACCAAAATCTTCTTCTTGTTACGTGCTCATTTAAAAACGCATCACTACTCTGGTATCGGTTAGAGGTGCTTGCACTCCAGAAGAGAGCAAACTTCAAGACGGACTATTACGCGACGACGTTTTAACATCGAAAGGTATATTTATCTTGTTCGCTTCACAATTTTTTTTCTTTAAAGATTAATCCAAAATTCGCGCGGCACAGGGATCAAAATTTTTTTGCGAACGAGCCTAACCAAGTACGTTAAGTTTTGTGACAGTGCTTTCCATCGGAAGACTTTACGGTAGCCGTTTGCAAAAGTTTTGGAGGTGATGAGCAAAGCCATGCGAAGGATACGGATACAGAAAGAACCCTTAGCAGAGTTGGCATTTTTAAGGGCTGTTATTTAAGTCGCGTTGCTGCTTCATGTGTTCACGGCGACACTTTTCATGGTGAATTTCTGAAAGACTGTTCGTGCCCACGTTGGACAGGTAGAAATGTAAATACGCCTTGTTGGTAGTCGGTCTAAAGGTGTGAATGGCACAGAGACTTAATTTAGGGGTTGAAAATGTATTTCGCTAATTTATTCTGAATTTCGTCTCTAATTGTACGAGTTCGAGTACTCGAGGGTGCAGGGATAACTGGTTTTTGTGTTTTGGTGGTGGTGGTGGTGGTGGTGGTTGTGATCCAAGTCAGGATGGGACGAAGAGGTGCAGATCTATAGTCAGGATGAACGCTACCCAGATGCCAGGGGCTCCTTGGCTCTTCCATCCTGTGCTTGTGTTTCTCTGTGGTCACTTGTCCAGGACTAGAGGTACTTCTTGGGACGTTGTTGTAGAAAAGCGGCGCAGGGACGATGAACGAGAAGTTGCATGAAAATGGATCAAAGGATATTGTCGACGAGAAGGACGAGGCGCAGAAGATGTTACTCGAGACGGAAGATTTTTCTTCGGAGGATTTGGCACCTAATGGAGGTTGGGGTTGGATGATCGCTCTGGCTATGATCGTCATATTTGTAAGTCGATTCGTATGGACCAAATGTCGATCGATCATCCTGACGTTCTTCCAGTTAGAAAGTTTTTTCAAAATTTTGACAATCTGTATGTATATAGATAACCACTATCGGACCAGCAGTCTGTTTCACGATAGTCTTTGGCGAGTTCCTGAACTCCACAGGTCAGGTCGGATCCGCGACGACTATTCTTAATTCTGTATTTATGGTTACCTTTTCCGTTTCCGGTAAGTACAATTAAAATATGAGTTTTAGGGAATATGAAGTATTTTTAAGAATCTCGTATGAAGACGCGTTCCGTTATTTCTATGAAAGTGTCTTATCACGGCTGCGATGACAAACGTTAATTGTCTACTTCGTTACTGGGATCAACGTTAATTTATCATGCACGTATTATGCGCAACTACTTTACACGATATTATGAAAGACGGCAAATATCAGAGAAGGTCGTACCTGACAGTTTTGATAACTGTGAGAGAGATTATTGTTAATGACGATAACAAAGAACTAATACAATGTATACAAAATGATTTTCAATAGTCAATTCGACAGTATCTATTGTTAGAGAAATAAGATGTGAATCTGCTCTTTGATTTTCTTATAGTACAATTTTCATACTAAGTAGCCCTAGTTGTTAGAGACTGAGTAGATGTCGCTGCTACATAAGATAACTACATTCCGTTCTATCCTCATTAGTTTAACTTCTTATCTTCTTTGTATTTTTCTATTGTCTTACGATACTTGCAGGCTTATTAACAAACACGCTGCTCAAGAAATATTCCATAAGGCCCGTGGGTGTAGTTGGCTCGATTATTTTTGTGATTCCCAACATAGCGATAGCCGGTGCCGAACACATCTATCAGATGTGCATAGTCTTTTTTTTACAAGGCATTGGTCTGGGCATTATGATAACCGTATGCAATATAAACTTTAATGCATACTTTGTCAAGAGAAGAGCCACGGTAAGTAGCTGATAATGAGCCTCCAGCTAATTAAGGCCAAAGCACACTTCAAAGCGAGCCCCAAAAAGAAGAAATTTGCCATTTTCAGATTATGACCATAACGCAAGTTGTCGTCGGTATAGGTAGCATAGGTTACCCAATGTTCATTGAGACGATTATGAGGATCTATGGATTCCGAGGTGAGTCTCAAAGAGTAAGAGTGTCCAAAGATCCAGGATAAAATTTTAATAAATCCGAGCCGTAGGTACAGCAGCGTTGATTGGCGCTCTGAGCTTGAACTGCGTCGCGGCAATGCTGGTTATGCACCCAGTAGAATGGCACATGAAGAAGCCAGAAGAAATCCATAAGGCGAATGGACTGTCGGAAGAGAAAATTCAAAGTCAGATTAATTCGCACGAAAGGAGCTTACCTGGGCAAGAGAAAATGCTGAAAGACGCTAGAAGAAGTTCTGGAGACTGCGTGAGGATGAATGGAGCCAGATGGGCCAGTCTGCGCAGCTTGAAGGAAGGGGCCAACGAGGTGCCTCTATTGGTCGAAACCTTAAAGCTGGTAAATTATTTAGGTGCTAGCCAGAAAGACTTTATAATGATCTTCTGACACGGACCATTCTTATCAGGCATCGCAGAACCGGGTTGCTTCATCCGTAGAAATTGACGGCGTCGTTCCACCCAATGTTATCGTCCGTGCGAAATCTGGATCACATCGTGATCTTGTTCACAAGCGTCTGTCTATGCTGTCCGCTGCTAGTATCACGAGCCTCACTAGTACCTCTGCGCTTGGCGATATACAACATCAGTACCAGCAGCAGAAGGAAAGCTCAAAAATAAGGAATGACGCAGAAATTGAAAAAGTCAAGGAGACCCGGAACAAGGGATTCGTGTAAGGATCTACGTGAAAGATTGATAAATTATTGAACTCGCGTTAGATCAATTATTAATTTTTATCCGTAGATCAATAATCGCCAACTTCTTCGAAGTGACTTTATTCAAAGACTGGAAGTTCATTAACACGTGCGCCGGCATTAGTTTTGTTTTCGGAAGCGAATACGTTTTTTCCTCATTTTTGCCGCTGATAATGAGCGACTCTGGATACAGCAACAGCGAGGCTGCCTACACCGTTACAATCGGCGCTACTGCTGAGCTTGTTTCTAGAATTTTCTTGGCCTTCCTTACGATGCTAGTCGACGTTCGAGCGAAATATATTTTCTTCGTTGCTATGATCGCCATGGTCTTTGCTAAATTGAGTGAGTTTAAGTTAACAATTTTCTTTTTCAAAAAGACATCGGATCTTCGTCTTCTAACACCGTTCCATGTTCTTTCAGGCTTTCTTTACTATCAGGACACGCTGATGGGTATTTTTATTACTACAGCCGCTATCAGCTTCATACGTTCCTGGTTTTTTACAACTCAGCCTCTGGTTGTTATCGAGAATTTTACCTCTGATAAATTCGCAGCAGCTTATGGCGTCTTTACAATCATCAACGGTGTAATTAGCATCGTTTCCGGTCAGTTTGTAGGTGAGAAATTAAAGAACGATTACACGAATTTAATCGTAATCTGTGATCAGCGTCCTTAGAATTTTATCATTTTTCTTTGAGCTTTTCTTTCCTTCGTTGTTTCAGGCTTCGTCAAGGACTGGACAAAAGATTTTGATGTTTGCCAATATGTCTTGTTGTTCATGAATATCGTATTTATCGTACCCTGGGCGCTGGAGTTTCTAATTGTGGATACGCGGAAGAAAGAAAAAACGAAAATCAATTCGGATGCACCATGAGCTATTGTTGGTCACTGCTTAAGCTTCTTATTCAATATTAAACTTTTAGCCGAGCAACGTGAAAGGAGTCTGGTAACGAGTTGACGAGGGGTCAAAGGGCGAAGTAGAAAGACTAAAAAAAATATTTGTCGTTCCCTCTAACTGCATTGTTTTCAATTTTATTTATTCTCGCGCGACTCGTGTGACGTCAACGTGTTTCAACGAATGAACAAATAAACGAACGATCCTATGAGAGATTACCCTAAAATATGTGATAAGAGCTGTGGCGTATAATAAATCAGTATACAGAAATTGGTTCATCGTTATTCCTTTGCGCCATTCTACGCTCGATCTTTATCCTAAATCCATCAACCCGTTTCAGAATGATATCGACTTGCAGCCGAAAGTCTTTCTCGGTGATGTCTGACAAAATTCTGTATTCGCGTAAAACGGTGGAAAGAAGAACTTTGAGCTTGAGCATCGCATACTTTCTGCCTACGCAGGACCTGCAATTAATTATAAATTTGATTAATTGAATTCCGCGGTATTATGCACTGGGAACTTTGACCTACCTGGGTCCGGCACTGAATGGTATATACGCATAGTAATGTCTGTGTTGTATTTTTTCTGGTAAAAAATTATCAGGGTCAAAGGTCTCTGGATTAGTATAGTAATCCTTGGATCGATGTATCTTGTATTGAGGAATGACAACGGTGCATCCTTTGGGTAAGACGTAATCGGCCGATACTAAATTAGGGGGGCAAAAAAAAGGTGTTATAATTAATTGATAAAAAAAAAAAACAATTCCTAAATCATTTACCTAGTTTCACATCTTCATTCAGTTCACGAGCTATTGCTGGAACTGGTGGAAAGAGTCTCAAGGTCTCCATTATCACTCTCTCGAGATACTTCATCTCCAAGGTATCTTGATAAGTGCATTGCCTGTCGGTACCTTTGAAAATCTCGTTTATTTCCTGAAAAACTTTTTCCTGGGAAAATAGAAAAATTTACTTCGGATACTCCGAGAAAGCTCTAAGACGGAATACGATAATAGCTGGATCCTGATTGGTGAAAGGAGCTCTAAAATTTTGACAATTTTTTTGACAGTCTCTGATCGGTGGATTCGGACAGTTCCTTACGGGGTTGTCAAGGATCACTCGGAGTCGTTTCGGCTATTTTATTCGATTCAGTTAATAAAAAATTTAGTGGTTATGGGAGACGCGGTGAATGGAAAGAAAATTTTTACAAAACTCTGCTTGACTTGTCACACGACTGAAAAGGGTGGGAAGCACAAAATTGGTCCTAACCTCTATGGTGTTATTGGCAGAACTTCTGGCAGTAAGATTTTTTGTGTCATTGTCAGTGTTGATGATTGACTAATGATTTGTGTCTACAATTTTTCTGGTTTTATCAGCATTGCCAGGCTTTAACTTTACCGATAGCATGAAGAAAAAGGCTATCACGTGGAACGACAGTGCTCTGGATCAATATTTGGAAAACCCAAAGAAATTTGTACCGGGAACGAAAATGGTTTTGGCAGGTATGAAGAAACCGGAAGAGCGCAGGGACATCATAGCGTACTTGCAGACTCTCAAGTAAAACGATATCCGAAATCAATTTACCTGAACATCCTGATAGATTCCCAGGATACACAAAACAAAACTAGATCCAGCTGCAGTTGTATCGTGTCCCTAAAAAGTATTAATTGTAATAAATATAAAAATCCATATTGCTTATACTATTATTATCATCATCATTCTCCTTTGACCTCTAACCTCAAACATAATAGTATCAACTTCCTCCTTGATCTCCTGATCGGTAAGCTGTGCCCCATTGCGCTTCAGTTCCAGCAACAATTCCAAAAATGCCATTCGCTTCTTTTCGCCTGAAGGACAATTGCCAAAAAATGTAATTAATAAGAGCTGTTACAAAAATCAATGTCCCTCATTACCGACCTACGTCATTGTCTTCATTTTCATCAATCTCATCAAGATCATCCCTGATATATGGCATACTCTGGACCTTCCTATGCTTTTGACCCTTTTCATTTGTCACATCCTTATCAGCAACCTTTTCTTGAACCCGTTCCTCCTCCTTAGGTTCGATCGTTTCGTTCATCTCCAAATATTCCTTCTTCCTCTTATCAATGACTCGACTGGTCAAGCCGTGAATGATATTCAGCAATTTCTTCTGTTGCTTCGCGAAGTTCGTGAACTTGAATAAGGCGTCAATGCGCAGCGTAAGGTCGTATTGTCTACGGTGAATGATATCGCACATTCTGCAACACCAAGATAAAGAACACATGCGTGACAGTGCGTGCGAAAATTATTAACAGTATACAAAGAAGAAAAGAAAAGAAAGAAAAAAAAAACATAATTACTTCATAACAGCAACGGCATAATCACTTCCAGAGGCCTTAAGCTCGCTCTCGCTACGTTTCAGTCCCATAGCCGTTTCCAATAGAATATCAACGGTCACAGAAGCCAAATATTTATGACAATCGAATTCCTTTCCAACTTCCTTGCGCAATTTTCTCACCAACTGACGACTGTTCTCGTAAAACAGTGGTACGAAGCTCTTCAATATATTAAGGTGAAAGGTGGGCGCTATGATCTTCCTGTGTGAACGCCACTTCTCACCTGTGCTAATGAGGAGACCCTCGCCGAGCCAGGGTTCAAAGAATCTTTAAAGAATAGAAACGATAAATTTATTAAAAAAAATAATTATTTATTTTAATACGTCATACCCTCACCTGTATTCCGGTGATTTGTCAATGTGAACCTGACTGCTGAGAATAATTTCAGCGTCCCTTGGATCCATGAGAAAGACAACCAGCTTCGGGCCCAAAAAGGCCCTGACAACGTTACCGTAGACATCGTACTCAAGGGCCTTATAAAGGATGTCCTTTGGACTTACGCCAAGACTGAGAAGAGCATTTCCGAAAAATGGAACTGTCTTAGGACCTGTCGGATGTCAAAATGGATATTTAATAACTTTTTTTTTAAAATACTATTTTTTTTTTTTCAAAATTCTCCCTTCACTCACCTGGAATCTTCTGACCCATCCGGACTATTCTTGAATTTTCTATGTAATAATGGATCACGCAGAGGATCAGGATGAGCGCGAGAAGAACGTAGAACACCGGATGCATCGTCTCCATTTCGTTCACCCTCACTTCCTCCTGGACCGATCAATCGCGTACTCCTATTTCCACTAAGAATCTATCGCTCTTCTAACGCTCGTGAACGTTACGGCCCTGGGGTTTGGTGTAATTTTTAAAAACAAAATAACGAACGAGCATCGACGGTCTCGCTGCAATTTAAGAACGTTACTAAATTACTTATTGTGATTACGAGTCCTTTATATATGCGTGTTGCGCATGATTAAAAAAATAACAATTTTCATTTTATGCAATGACCTTCCGTTCTCTTGCGGACTCGATGACTCCGTAACACGACGCTTTGCAAGGCAAATATGGCTTGTAGCGTAATCACTGCCGAAAATACTGATAATAATAACACATGCATATTTTATGACATTATCGATATTATGACAGTCGGATTATCATTCGATTAGCGAAATTGCGCACGACTGGCATTTTTTTTTTTATATTAAAAGAATATAAAATTTCCCTTTACCTGCTTAGATAATAAGACTATTGAAAACTACCCTTTACGGGTAATAATAATAATATGGTACAGGGAACGGTACGGTTGGACAGGCCGATAGACAAACAGGTAACGCAACCGGAAACGTACCCCCGCCGGAAATGACGAAGCCACCGACTCACCCCCTGTGCAGTTTAGGCCTGCACGAATATCGGTCTCCCTCCCTGCGGCTCCCACCGTCAAAATGGAAAACCGTCCGAGGGCGCCCGAGCGAAACCAATTTGATGAAATTACGAAATTACGTAATACGTCAGTCAGACCTGGCACACGTGAAACCTGTGGTTTGTGAACTGCGTGAACCCAACGAGGGAGAGTAGCGAGGACTGAAATTGAGCAAATTTTTCTGTCCTCTTAAGAAGGAGGATAAAAATCGAAGGGACTGAATGAAAAGTAAACAAGATATTGCATAAATAGTCAAATGTATTTTAAATATTCGATAAAAAAAAAAAAATATCAAGTACAAAATAACTCGGATTTACGCCGAGTGGATTATTTATCTTAAGTAAGGCACTGGTATTTACAATTTAATTTGATTAGCTTACAATTAGTGATTTAAATGGCATTCAATGGCGATTCGATTTCTTATCACGTAACTCGCAACATGATTAATTAAGAATGATTGAGTTTATCTCAGGAGCTATTCACTCTCGTTGGCAGAAAATATTGGATACTGCTTTGTTATCATTTTTTAATATATGCATCCGATTACTCATAGCATCCTTTCATCTTTGCTCTGTCGAAGCTTTTCATCAGTGTCAATTAAAATTCTCTAAAACTATCTAATTAACCTGTCATCCGCGTATCTCTAAGGCACTCGAGGATCACTATCAGTCGTTTATTCAAAATTGCGCGAGAATCTCACCGAAACAGAAAAACAAAGTACTTTGGCCATGTGCAGAAGAAAGTCGACGTAGATGATGATGATGATGATGATGATGATGATGATGATGATGATGATGATGATGATGATGATGATGATGGTCAGGATCAGTAGGCGTCGGTGTTACTCCTTGGCTAATCGTAAGCTAATCCAAGATTAATCATGTACTAATTATTAGCTTATTAACCTTAACCTTATCTCAAGGCTAATTTCAGGTCAATCCTGAAGCATCGGACTGGATCCTCTACCGATTGAGATCATAAAAAAAAAAGTGTCATCCGTGTCTTCCTTCCGCTTTACTCCGCCCCAGTTTCCTCTCAATCAGCAACCTGAAAAAGTCTGAAATCAAAGTATCTCTTGAAATTTTTGTCTCCTCTGTCTCCTACAACGTATAATACAACTTGAGTGTCAGAGTCAAGCGGATAGAGAATGGTCCCATCTTCGTCTGGACCCACGGGACCCAAGGGTCCCAAGCGGATCCTAGCAGTTTCCTATGAAAACCGTTAGACCGCAGCATGAGAGTGGATCATCCCTTAAGAAATTTTACGAAAAATCTTCCCTCCCTGAATATCGAGTATAGAAGGGAAGATACTTTTGTCACGTCTTCTCCTCGATTCTATTGGGGCGTCCCCCACTATGTGTCCCACTGTCATTTTTACCTGAATCGAGAAATATTAAATATCCGGAAGGGACGAGGAGTGTCTGCTGGATCCGACGCCTGAGGTATCGTGGGAAAAATATAAAAGAGCCCCTGCCAGATTGGGATTAGAATTTTTTTTTTTTTGCAAACTTTGCCCTGGACCAGGGTTCATTCATTTTCAAGGTACGATTTTGGGGTTGAGAAATATTTTTTTTTCTTCAGTCCTAAATCTCGAATCTGTTAGACAAGTGTGCCGGCAGCGTCTTGTCCCACGAGAGACAAAAGAAGACAACGAGGACACGAACGCCAAGGGCCGTCGAGCAATTCATGACAATTATAAAGTGAGGTCATCTACGAAGTTTACGAGATGCGACGTCGCGGCGAATTAATTTAATAAATTCCTATCTCAAGCAGTGGACTCGCCTTTATTCTCCTCGAGTATCACCCTGGTAATGCGAATCTATGAATGCTCCATTACGTCCATTGACATTATGTCAGCGTCCCTATCGTAGACTGGAATTGACAATCACGTTGCTGGGTAAGTCAAAGTCAGAGAGACGATCGACGATCGGCAACGGTAGAAGTTGACACTCGGCAATACTAATTATTCTGGCAGAGCCCGCATGTCGCTACGTGAACCAGCGACTATCTTATCAATATACATTACCAGCATGTTTATAGCAATGGCTCCCCTGGTCCCTTTTGCTTCTTTTGTCTCTGTGGCCTCTGAACGTCTCCATTTAACGATAACCGCAGACCCAAAGGATTTTACGGTTTTAGGATTCAATAGCTAAGGTCTGGATCGTAAGGACTTGACGTTCACTTTGGACCAGGGAGGAATCGTGATGAATGAGAGTGGAAAGAGGAGAGTGACTATCCTGAGCTCTTGCTTCCCTTTCAGTTTGCAGGACATATGGTGAACGGTATCTAGTAGCCCTCCGACTTCTCGATCGTATTGCACCCCATATGGCATCCATTTTTGTCGTCGTTCACTCATTTCACCAGGGAAGCCCAGTCGACATTACATATGGCGCGTTTCTATGTAAGATAAGCGTCTCCAAGAAAACCACAGTCTGTCGTTGGTGGTTTTGTAGCATGAACGAGAAACGAGTAAACCGCATCTTCGCGTCGTTGCTGAGTACGATCGTAACCCAGTATAAAGCCAAAACGGTCGCTGCCGCATCCGGTGGATTTTCATGTAAACGACAAAAGTCGAAAAAAATTCATCCGAACTTACCCTGATTTATGCATGCGTCAGATGTTGCGCGTGCTGGGTGTGCTGTACCAGCCGTCCCTGTTCCTGTTCCCACCAGCTGACCACGTCCATGAACTCGCCGGACTCGGGTATCTCCTGCTTGTAGAAGAGGGCGCCGGAGAAGGTGTCAGGACTCGATGAGTACACAGTCCTGGTAACAGTTCCTTCCTCTGGCTCTCCGGGATTCTCTTCGCCCTGGCTGTAATATTCAGATGGCGACGCAGCGGAGCTGGGCGACAGTCGCGAGAACGTCTGGTGTATCGTTCTCGAGGACACTGACGCTGACGTCGTCGCCTTTGACCTGGGCTCGAGGTTCTCCTCGTCACCGACCGAAGAGGGCGCGTAGTACTCGCAAGACCCTGACGGCGGTGACGTTATCAGACTCTTCGGAGACAATCTGTAAGCGGATCGATTGAATTTGAACCTGGGGCTCGTCGACGGGAGACCTTTGTTTCGACAAAAAGATAAATCAACTCACCCTAGAACAGCCATCGAGGGCTTAGCGTCTTCGTCCTCCAGCTCGTCTTCCAGAAGGAGACGCTCAGCGGACCCATTGTGACTGGAAGACATGATGCTGCTTGCCGGGGATGGTACGCTGTTGAGTCCATTAGGACCTGGTCCACCTTGATAGCCAGCGATTCCTGCGTTGGGATCATAGTCCAGGCCATCGGCTTCTGCCAGGAGTCTCTGAAGCGCCCTGATGTACTCAACGGCCATGCGCAACGTCTCCACCTTCGACAGCTTCTTCCCGCGGTCCCCGTAACCCGCTGCGATGTGACTCGGTATGTGCTGACGGAGCGTCGCGAATCCGTTGTTCACCTGCTTCACGCGATTACGTTCGCGGGCGTTGCGACGCGCCACGGCGACTGGGGGCGGGTGACCGTTCTTCCCGTGCTTCTTCAGCCTCGAGGGATCGTACCCACTTGCACCACCGTTAGCCAGCCCTCCGTTCTTCCTGGGGACGATCAGTTGCGCCGTTCCCGAACCCATCGTCCCCGTCTGATTGCTCAGGATGTTGTTCTCGTTATCCTGGAGACTCCTGAGCAACATCAGCTGCTCTTGCTCTCCGCCATTAATTTGCACCCTGTTGCAAAATACCGTAACGCCCATTGTCGTCATCTCGACGTCTCTCTTTATCCAGGCCGCTCTCTTTTAATTCGGTCCTCGCACGCTCTCCCTTGAAGCCACGCATGCACCCAGGGGGACTCATGCGACTCAGGGGCACGGGCCGTCGGGGCCAATCAAAGACTCGAACGGTGGAAACAATCGAGTACCAAGGAACACGTGTGAACTGGCACTGGGCATTTACTTACGACATAGAGAACGCTCTGTTTATAGACTCTAATGTCTCTCGAGGACGAGTGCAATTGGCTCCGCTTGATAATACAATGATCTCCACTCTGGTATCAATTAATGATGAACGTTCATCGAGGAAGGAGAGAGCTGTCGGATGAATCTTGGAAATTTACAAGATTTTTATGAAAAAAAAAAAACAATCAGCCGAGGCCCGATTGGCCTTACTGAGCCTGATCTCGCCAAGTTTAATGAAGTTGGACCCAGGTGATCACCACTTCGACCAAGACCAGTTCCAATGGAAATCTCGGATGGTACTTCGATCGGGCGAAGGGTCGCTGTTCTATCCCTCTGTTCCTTCTTCCTGGCAAATTCACATCGGACACTCAGCAATCTATAGGCACACCACAGGCACGCACCAGCAACTCGTTCGTGTCTTCTTCGCTCCGTATATCAAACTGAAGTTTAATTGTCTCGTTGTCGTGTCGTCCGCGCAGCTTAAGTAAAGCATGAGGTCACCGTCTATTCCGATGGTTGTCAACTCGATAGATAAATGTTGCACTAGGTTTTAAGCACAAGAACAACGGATGCCGTATAATTATCACAGTGGCACGTGTAGACATTGAAAAATTATCAACACCGAGTAACACGTAATTCACGTAATGCACTGACGGAGAATCACTGACGCGTTTGAAACGGCACTCGGGCCGATGAAGAATGATGAAGAAAACAAAATTTTTATTTGAAAAAAAAATTGGTCCAATCGAGTAAAACGAATTTTACTTCACAGCGAGGATATAAGTTTCGTAATTTTTTGCCGATTCGTGAAAAATTTCACAAGCAAAAGGAGGAACGTGCTAATAATATTTGAAGATCTCGATCTGCTCGTGGGTTACGCTCTGCATGGCGTCTACATTCGGAATGAGAGGAAACGTCGAATAGATGGGTTAGGTTTCAGGGGCATTTTGCCGCTCGGAGTGAGGCGTACGCCAGGACGAGGATATTAGGGGAGAAAATCGGCGGAGGGGATTTTGAGCACGCGCCAAGCGGGAAACGGGGGACGGGACCCTTTCCGTTTCCCCCCCGGAACTGTTCCCGAGAAGGGGCACCGCAGCGTACGCACTCGCGCACGCACGCACCATATGCCCCTAAGGGAGGCGCAGGAACGCGGGAACCCACCACCACCTTTTTCCTTCAGCAACGAATAGGGGAGCCGTTTTGCCGGTGACACCGTCTTCTACAGCAACAACCAGCAACCACCATCATGATCTGTTCGATGCGTAAACAGCAACTGCCTGTCTGCGACTGTTTTACCTGAACCATGCCACACGTAGTGGAAAGAAGCTCAACGAGACGACAGATTAGGCAAATCGCTGGCATTGAATTAGAAATAGACTCGATGATCGGCAATTTTTCTAAATTTTACCAGCAATATTTTTTTATCGCTGATTAACGTCCAATGGCCCGATACAATGATAAAAAGTCCGACCGGATTATTTTCGAAAGCTTCTCATAAATCAGCAACACTGAGATCATTAATTTAATTTATTTCTAACTAAGACCACGTGCTAAGCAGACCCAAGCTTCACATCCTATCTGGCTCAATGTCACAGCGACGCCAGATGAGCTCGTTGGCAGACGCATCGCGTCTTGTTGAGACTCTCAACGATCGATATAATTTACTTTCCGCTGTACAAAATCGCTGATTTGACACGTTAAAACTAAAAATTATTAATTTAATACCTAATTACAGCCGTAAAGGGTAAAAGGTTCGACCTATACGAAGTTGTTAAAAACACGAGCAAACGTGACCCGATTTCGCAGCAACAGCACCAGCGACAGCAGTAGCGGCACGCACTACATCCAGCTGGTGCACGCGCGTCGTCTCGAGCAACTTGATACAACTGAAAAAAAGTCTTCCCGCTCCCGCCGCTCCCATTTCCAATCCCATTCGCGTTCCCGTTCCCGTTCCCGTTACTGAAGCGGATCGGGGAGCCGGCAGCAACGGAGTCCTAAATTTTACCTCGTTCATGCTCGTCACGTAAGGCACAGCAATAATCGCTTTCCCTCTCGTGCAGGTACGGAAAATGGCCTATTGTGCCCAAGAGCAAGCTCAGACTATCGGGATGAGAAAAAAAGCAACGTGCGCCAATAGGGTACAGTGGGAGTTTGAACACGTGCACATGTGTGTAGTAATCGTATAGGAGTGCATCGAATATGCGGAGTGCGAAGCCGGCTGTCCGGCTGCCTGGCGAGAGGGAGGGGGGGAGGGGGGCAGGGACTGGCTGCGGCATTGGTTAGGTTAGGTTGGGGTACCGGGGCTCCCGGGCAAAACGGGGGGCGGCAAGGGGGTTGGCCGGTGCGGGTTCTTTGTCAGGACGCGTGCCCGTGCACGTGTGCACGACCAATGCCTACGCACTTCTCGTACGCACCACCAAATCGCTTTACGGTTCCAGCACACAGGGCACGCACGTTACGGTGGGTACTGTGGGTACTCGGAGAGCATGCCTTTGGTACGCACTGCTGTACTCGCGTTCTACGTAATGTACGTTGCTCGGTATTATACGGTTGTGTGTAAAGGTACAGCGTGGACATTTAGGTGCAACCCTTAGCTTTGCCGTAGGTGCGTCTACCCCCGGCTGAACCTTTAAATCTTTCCTTTCGAAAATAAGTAGCAACGGTACCGTTGCTGATATCAAACCGTTATTTATATCGAATGACATATACGGTCATCGGTTCCCTTTGGGCTTCTTAGCAGGATTCAGCGATGGGACCACTTCAACTTCTTGCGACCCAGTTACGTGCAGATACTGTACGTAACGATAGCCTCTCAGACTATTTGGCACCTTCTTGGTTCATCGTTGCCGACGATGCATCACAGGACGTGCTGTGCCGAACGTCTAGGGGCCTGGAACGGCCACTGGCAACAGGGCATCTTGCGAGAGCAATGTAGAATAGAGTGGAGTAGTGTCGAGAGAGAGAGAGAGAGAGAGAGAGAGAGAATGGGACTGATGAAAAGGGATCCGGCGAGGAAAGAGGGGGAGAGAGAGAGATGTTGAGGGTTTCGACCAGCAGAGTCGCGTGGCTGAAGCGTGGCGACCGGCAGCTTCCGTCCTCGTCCGATCGACTCTGATTTAGCCTGAAAATGCCTGGAACGATGGACTGCCTAGCCATTCAGTTCTATCGAGAGAGAGAAAGAGAAAGAGAGAGAGGGAGAGAGAGAGAGAAGGACACAGCAGAATGGTGCTGGGAAGTTCGCCATGAGGATCGGAGAAGTCGTCCAGCTGCCCTTCGGGGAGGACTCTCTCGACAGACGAAATCTCGTTTTTCAACAATGGCGAATAGTGAATGCTACCGAGAGAGCACCCTTGTTGCTCCTCTTCCTCTTGGTGGAATCGAAACTCCGTCTCTCTTTCTCCGTTGCTCTCCCTTTTTCATTCTCTCTCTATCAGTTTAAATATCACCAAGCCGTTTGGCTGCTCCAAAAATCTCACATACGGACAACTCCGGATGCTGAACACGCGAACGGTCAGTATATTATGTTATTTTTTTCTCTTCCACGCTTTTCTAATTAGGATAACAGCCGTTTTCTTAGGAATCCAAAAAGGACCACTTCCTACTTCCTCGATTCCTGCTTTTACCAGAAACCGTTCTCTCTATGTTTCCCTCCCTCTCTCCCTCTCTCTCTCTCTCTCTCTCTCTCTTTCCCAGGGTATAAATAAGCGCATCCATCCATCTATCTATCTCTCTCACTCCTCGCTCGTGTCGTTCCGGAATAACATATGCGGGCAGATGGTCTCTGGCCTCCCCTTACGACACAGCCACACGTACGAATACATCGATACACCTATACCACATAACGCCACTCTCTCCCTTCTCTTGGCAAGATCCAAAAAAGCCCCCGGCACTGAGCACCCTTGGCCACCCGAAATACCTACCCCCTCGACCGACATCCAACCGGCTCATCCAACGTACCACGCATCACGTTCTTCTCTCTCTCTCTCTCACTCACTCACTCTCTATCTATTCACATATCCTCGTGTCTTTCTCTTTCTCCATATCCCACCATATACACTCTCTCGCTCTTTCTCACTATTTTCAATCTTTCTAGCTACGTGGATGCCTCCCTAACATCTCCACCCTACCCGCCAGATCGACTTACCCCAGCAGCGGTTCTCTCAACCACTTGTTGAGCACAGACTCCTGTTGCGCTTCGACTGTTACTTTTGTGCTGTACATTAGAGACTTCGTAGAACCGTCGAGTCTCTTTTTACTGGCCACGGCCATACTTTTCAAGGTTAGATACGAAAATTCGTAATTTTCATTTTCGAGGTATAATTTATGGGAGGGCAAAAAAAATGGATCCAATAAACACAGAAGTGCACGTTGGCTCCCCCTCTGAGGATTACGAACCAGCCTTAAGAAACTCAGCAAAATTTCTATAAGCGTGAACACAGTTAGGGGAGGATAAAACTCCGCGTGGCGTACGACGCGATTCTTTTGTCCCCTCGTGAGTCCCAAGCAACCCTAGTGAGTCCCAACCGAGCGGGGACCTAGTCAACCCCTGGCAACCCAGTCTCTCTCCGTCTCTCTCCGTACCCTCTCTCCCTCGTTCGAGTTCGAACGTAACCGAGGGGTTCACTACCCCTCGTTGCCACCCAGTGCACACTAGTGGCAGCACATGCGTATGCATAACCTCAAAATCCAAAGGCTCTCAAACTGCCCCGTCACTCTGGACCTCAATTGACTCTCTTTGCCAGTGCGATCTGCACGTTCTTGACCGATGGCTGCCGAGTATTCGTAACAAGTACTTGGTAGCGTAATTTTTTTTGTCCATTCGATCCCCGCCCCGAGCCGCTAACGAGAAAAAAAAACCTTTTTTACGATTAATAACGGTGATAGGAAATTTTCAAAAATTATCTACCTACCTGATCTGCCGTCTGACAACCCCTGTACAGCACCATGCGTGTACACCTATTCCAGATCACAAAGTGCGTTCCGACATAGGGTGTAGAGCACCGTGAACATATTTGTGCCATATTGCGACATATGCCACCTGAATATCAAAAAATCACAAAATCATAGCACAAACGTTTCGTATTGTAATTTATATACGGTGGATATTTCCGTGACGTTGGTCTATACGAAATGGAATTTTATTGTTACGTGTCGTCGAGCGCCTGCCGGTAGGCAAACAGGTTTACAGGGTCTCGCCTGAAGATAGGCAACCCCGTCATACCAGTGTCTGTACTGTCAACTGTTGACGTACAGAGGGTGCACCGTGCACTTTTTCCTCGAGCGTTAACGAAATGCATTGGTATCGGGCTTGATCGCTGATATGCACTTTCGTTGCACTTTAATGCAAGTGCTCGCACAGTTGACGCTCTTTTCACGAATTAATGTTTGTATACGTGCATAGTATATATTATAAATGAGACAGTATGCTTATAAGACACTGCTTATCAAGCAGCGTGCATCAATAATATAAATTTATCTGAAAGTGTCGGTGCAGCGAATTAAGCGTACGAGCTTGTATATTGACATCTAGAGAATGCACTGAACTCCTTTCGTGAATCGAGAGTACTCGTCGCTCCCAGAAAGCGTGGCAGGACGACGAGGTGGGGTGGTGCGGGAGACAGGTGCATCGTACCGCCAATTATATCTAAAAGAAGAGAAGAAAAAAAAAGCCAGGAGAAAGAAGGTGGAAGAAACGATGGGCTTAAAGAGAGAAAAAGACGGCGGAAGGAGTACCGGGCACGCGCTTCTACCGATGCGGACCCCAAGAATTTGTTGCTGCTCAAATATTTCTCTCCGCATTGAATATTTAATCCCGCTCGCGTTATTCGACCGGTGAAAGATAATTTTTTGATGTCACAAGGAACGAAGATTTCAACGTATCGATCCAAGTGACGCGAGCTCAAGTGCGAATCGGAGTCAATCGAAGGCAAAGGAATTGCTGATTGGATTCGTACAGGAATCGCGCTGCCTCGCAATACCGTTTACCGTGCCGGCGTTCACGAAAAGATCAAGAAAAAGAAGAAGACCAGAGGCAAAAAGTTAATGAGCACGGCACGCGCCTTTACCTACCTACCTACCTACCTACCTACCTACCTACCTACCTACCTACCTTCATTCTCTCCCACCTTCATCACCTCTCCTCCCCTTCACCTTCAACTTGCGTCTTGCGTCTTCCTCCTCGCACGCACTCAGTCTCTGTCTCTCTCTCTCCCCTCATTCGGCGAGCTGCTTCGGGACCTGCAGCTTGCTCTCCAAGTGACATCGAAGATCGGTGGCCCGGTTGTTGCTCGTGAAGGAGAGCAAGATGAAGGAACTGTTGACTGGTAGAAGCGAGAGCGCAAACGAGGAATGCGCGCGCGTGCAACGGCGAACGGGGTGGAGGATGAGGCGGATGAGGTGGATGAGGAAGAGCGAAGGGACCAGGAGACCACGAGACTTCGGAGAGCCAAGAGAGTGTGGGGTGCGAACAGCAGGTGCACGACCTCCCGAACTAAAAGAACCAACCCACCTCCTCCCTGTGGACCTTCTTGCCATTGGCATTACGTTTCTTTCCGATTGCTATACCCTCGCGCGACCATTTCTTCCGTTTGCCTCGAGTACTGACGTCACTTCCCCGATTTAGATTGTAATTGAGCAACGATTAAAGAGAGGCGGGGACAAAAAATCCTTATCCATGTATGCCATACTACAGTGCATACTGCGTTATACACACGTATATGGGAGCACGACGCTATACCGTCTTTATCTTTATCTTTATGGAAAGCAGGCCGGCTGTATACAGCTATACTCAGTTATTCGCTCGTTCGCTCACTCGCTCACTCGCTCACTCGTCCGATAGGATCTGCTATCCTGAGACAAGGTGTCCGCCTCGCAGCTCGTGGCCGTGGCTCATTAGCCCATTATCGGCTATGATCAGCATTCGTTTGGTGTCTGTTTGGTATTTCACTTTGGTCTTTGGTACACTCCTGGGCCCTTCGGTTGGTGTCACTTGACGACCGTTGGATCCGTTCGCCGATCGCGCTTCCGACTCCCGTAGGGCACGCGCAGCCACGGACACCTTGCGTCGCGGCGTCATCCGCGTCAGGAACAGCTGCCTATTAGGCTTGCGTCCTTTTTGGTGCTTCTGACGTTTTTACTACGAATTTTTATTGCTCGTCTTTATCCGTGTGTACGTGGACCCTTATCGGCTATATCGTTTTCTGACTAATGAATGTGTATACAAGAGGGTACCCTATGTGTATCGATCAGAAACCAAAGCTTGGACCTAGAACTGTTTCATCGATTGGTTTCCACTGATCGAAAGACACGGCGATAACTCACGATGGGTTATTCGTGTCTCTTGTTCGCGGAGGCGACGGAAATAAAGACGGAGAAAGAAGGAACGTGCGTAAAGGGAGGGCAAAATGGGAACGGTGGAATTGAATTTAATTTAATTACCGAAGGTGGGTTAAGCGAGATTCTCGTAATTAGTTTCTCTCCGTGGAAAGAAGTATCGCGTGCACCAAGAAACGCAGGTACGATTGGCGCGGCCGGGTTCTCTTGGATGTTGACACACATTAGGTTTGCCGTCTCGGTGGAAAGTGCGTTTGCTTCTGCATTGGTGCATGTCGGGTAACGAGCGTGCGCGTACGTCGGAAGGCGGCGCGTTTTTAATTTTTTTTTCTTTTTTTTTTCAAAAGCGTGTTTGTATATATGCATACAAAGAGAGACAGAGAGAGAATGCACTGAAAAATTATCTAAAAAAAAAAGAAGACAAAAGAACGCACAACGTCTTGTAACGGCCGAGCGTCAGATATCTCTTTCAAATATTTTGGGGTTAGGTCCATCAAGCTTCCAGTTCTCGATCCTTCCTCATTCCCTGTCTTTGATCCTTCGCCTTTCCACGGTTCTCCGGTGTATCATTATGGACTCGCGTGCGCTGCCCCCGGTTATTCTCATCTCGTCCAGGCTTGGCCAGGTCGGTAGAGGCTCGCGATAGCCTCGGCTGAGGTACACGCGCCCACCGTAGAGCGCCTGTGTGCACGGGGCCTTTTTCTTATTCCTTTTCGATGCCTTTCTTTTTTCGGGACTCACGCCGCCGCGGCGAATGGACTCACCGACGAACCCACCGCCAGCCTCACACGCGACTACTCCTCGCTGATCCCAGCTTCCCTTAATAAATACCCAAGGCTTCCCGTGCGATGCCTGTTTTCCCAGCCTAGACAGGGACCCAAGGGTCTCCCGTCTCGCTGATGCGATCCGCGTCACCAAAGTTCTTCGCAGCCGCTTAGAGAGAAGAAGTGGCCTCCCGCCAACGTACATGCTTCTTCCTGGTACCAACTCCCGGGGGGACATGTCTGGATGTTTTTGGTTGGGCGTATTTCGGGCTGGTGGAGCACTCCGGACTTGGTAAGGTTGGTGCAGGTTGGTAGATCAGTGAGGGCGCAGGCAACGGTGGCGGCGGCATCGTACGCGGTCGTAAAGAGTATAAGCCGTATTCGAAGGAGAGGGAGAAGGCGAACGCGACCAGGACCAGCTGAACGAGGATGAGACGAACTCGTGTGAGTTCCTCCTGCGACGCCGGGAGGCAGGGAGACGGAGGGAGGTGAAACGGAGAGTCCGAGTTCGGTGGGAACCTGAGAAGTTGCTGCCGCTGAGAGCAACAGAACTGCTATAAGAAAACGATGGGAGTGAGCTGGGGAGGTGGCGGCGGAAGTAGCCAGGACGGGATTGGAGGACGGCGTGCGCCCGTGCCCGCGCCTATCGCTATACGCCGGGTCTCGGACTTTTTCGAGATTCGATCTCAACCCGTAGGAAGGCTGACGTTGGACTAGTAGAGCGGCCTAGAGAGGGTGAGACAGAGAGAGAGAGAGAGAGAGAGAGGGGAGAAAAAGGGTGCCTGGGCGAGAGATCACTTATCGTGAGAGGAACAAGGAGCGAGAAATAGAGAAAGAGAGAGGCTAAACTTAGGAATGAGCTAGAGAGGAATATGATAAAAGAGGAACAAAGAAGGAAGGAGGCAGTCGAGTAGGCAGGAGGGCGGCCAAGCGAGTAAGCAGCGTCTGCTCGAGAAGGGCTGGAGTGAGCGAAGGAGCGAAGGAAGGTACGAGCGCGCGTCAGTCGCGTGGCCAGATCGCTCGAGCGCATGCGCCCCCTCCACTCCATAACGTAGCTTGATCGATCCCTTGACCGTTCGATCGCTGGATCATCGGATCGTCCCGATCGTTCGAACCGATCTTCGGCACGATAGTAGGAGGTGGCAGCTGAAAGAAAGGCTCGAGGAAAAGGTGCAACGGAGAAAGTATCTCAACCGCATTTCGCTGTCGATTTTGCCGAAATCATTGCCCGATTTGACTCGTATGTACAGCGCTTACGATTCGGAGGCACCTTAACTTTGCTCTCGTAAGCGCACCGGCCCAGGACCTTGCCTTACTTGTAACGTAAACTGGCATTACCCAATTGCTTTGCTGTGGACTCGTGCGCACGTCACTTTCGTCGATTTGGACTTTTACTGCGTTCTCCTTGGTATAAGCACTGCGCACGTGTCCCATACGGTCCTGAATGGGTTCAGGAGTCTCGTTACACGGGGCTACCAGCCAGCCAGCCACTCCATTGTTTACTCAGCGAACTCACCAAAGAAAGAAAATCGACTGATGTCGCGAAAATGCGTATACAGAGCTATCCAGCCTAAACGCACCAGTCACACTTGACGACTGTCGTACCAACATTATGACTTTACGCCAATTGACATTATCATTCCCACCAAGAGCAAGGAAAGCTGCCGAATTGGCGAATTATGCAACACCATCGAAATGGATGAACGCGAACACTCGCTACGACGAGACGAGTAAATAAATTCATGAGATTTCGCAGTTTCGTATAACCGCCGTGAGTGCGAGAGAGACAGGCCTATAGGCACTTACACGCGTGTGACAAGGACAGACGCACTCGCGATCGAAATCCCTAAGGCGATACCCTTTCTCGAATTGGCTCTTTCGTACGATCGCGACTTTGATTCGTCCGGTGGACCATTTTTATAAAATATCCCATCACGATCATCCCAATTCCATGTAATAATAAGAGATCAGTTCCAACTAGATCTGCTCTCTTTATAACCGTTGGGCTTGCAATTAACAGCGTACCGGCCACTACCACATTCCTTCAGGGCGCTCTATTAGGCTAAGAAGATTCGATAATACTGGTCCATAGGCGCACGTCCGATCTTCTGCTTTTATCCCATTGTCAGCTAATTCGATATAACGAATCGGTGCTCCCGCCGTGATGGCGGCTGCGAGCGGCAACGACTCTTTGGCCTTCTCCCGGTCCTCTCTCTCTCTCTCTCCCTCTCTCTCTCTCTCTCTCTCTCTCGCCCTCTACCTCCCCTCATCCCCCATCGGAATCTCTTTGGAATCTCGTGGCTACGCGAGAACGACCACCATCACCACGGACTCTTCTTGATTAGCTCTCCCACAAGGCACTCGTGCGCGCACGCACGCACGCACTCACACCGTGAAAGAAATAAAAAAAAAACAGATCCTGGCCCCATAGCACCCTCCGAAGAGTGTGGATGCTGAGAGGCTGCCACGCTGCATCTTTTCGCTCCTTGGCTCCCTTACCAACGCGAGCATCTCTCTTATATTAATAATTGCATCGCCCAAACCTGTCCGGGGCGTATTCGCGCTTGTGAATGATACACGTACGTGGATCCACATATGCCTGGCATGCCCCAATGTACAGTACCTGTAGGCACTGTACCTCAGCACTGAGTCCCTAGACCGTTGGAAGATTGTGTGGTTCCGCCGTACATAATTATCGGTCAGGAGGAAGGGGAAGAAGGAGAGAAGAGAGAGAGAGAGAGAGAGAGGGATGCTGGTAATCGATGCTGGACCCGGCAGCTCTCGCGTGCCAAGGCTCTACCAGGATGCTGCTGATACATACAGTGCAGCACGTGCACGTGGTTTGGGTTTTGCACCGCTTTGGAAAATCACAAGTGCCCGCTTTACGCTACATTGCTCCGTGTAGCTGTTGCTTCCTGAGTGCAGAGAGCCTACAGCGGGGGGGTTAGAGGAGTGGGCTAATCTCGTTGGCAGGAAACAGCCCTTAAACCGCGTGTATGGCTATACGGTACTGGTGCACTTGAGAAGTGAGATGAGATTCGGAGTGGGATGAGCTGCTAGTTTTTCTTAGAGTCCTAGAAAAATATTATCGCAGCGAGAACCAAGTTACTCGTGGCTGTGCTCGCTTCTCGGGATTGTGTCCTTTGTAAAGATTCTTTGATTTCGAATTTTTCACTGTGGACGTTTCTTCGTTTGGAGACTTTCGACTTCATTCTTTTTCCATTGACGGATCGCGTTTCCTTTCCCTTTTGGTTTTTCAGGATATTCTGGACCGACCTCTTTCCCCTACTGGGTGCTCACGCCCCGGCATCATTGACCGCTATTATTATGCCTTTCTGCCATTCTGCCACTTCCAGTGTACTCCTGTGCCATTCCGTTGTTCACTTTTCTTGCTTGGTCCTCTTTGTCACTCTTTTGAAATCTATAAAGAAGCCCCCTTGTGTCAAGTGAAAGAGAAGGAAAGGAGAATGAAATGAGCGCAGAGCTGAAAGTCTGTGGGGAGCCGAATTACTGACCGACTGGCGCGCGGAGCCTCTGGATCTTCAGAGTTTTTGCTCTGTGAATGATCGAGGGATCGAGAGATCGGTTGTTGATCATCGTGGGGTATATGGCGAGGATCGTTGGGAATACTGGAGCTTGGGAGCGGGAAAAAAAACGTCTTTGTTTTACTGACCCACTTTTTCCAGCCTGGTCCCTCTGTCTCAATAGCAGCAATGGCAACTTCTGCTGGGCCTAATTTATCATTTTTTGTTTCCAACGAAGGATCTTCCTCCAGGTGGTCGAAGGGTTGCTTGTGTTTAATCGTCATAACGATCGGTCCATTTAATAGGAGCGCTGCTGGCTAAGCTAATGATTTAATGAATCTTAGGAAGAGCGATCGGCCAAGTCACATCCTTTGGCAAAGTCACATCCTCTTATTTAATTACACTAATCAACGTGAGTTAGGGGACGGGATAAAGATGAAAATAAAAAATATAATACAAAAGAAAATTTTAGATCCAAGGGATGCTGCAGAATTCTCTGTGCTAAAAGAATCAGCAGCTACGCACGGGGGGGATCGATTCGTCTACTGCAGCATCTGTTTGAGATATGGATCGACTATACTCTATAGATTCGAATCTATAATTAGTGATCACGTTACAGCGCGGGATTCGTACAGCTCGTTAATCATCATAAGAACACAAGATGATGATACGATGATTTAAGAGCCAACTGGCAAGAGCAACCGGGAGCGCGGAAAAATTTTATATGGCAACTTAATGATTTTCAATAAAATTTAGTATCGGTAGAAAAAAAAATTGATAATAATCAATATCCCAATAGAAATGCCAATGACACAAACGGAGTCATTCCGTGTAATTGACACATTGACTCACTGGTATCCGAATCCGATCACTGATCTCTCTATGGATACGATACACGCCTAGTCGTTGCTCCCAAACTGCAGCATCCATATTTCTATCTCATCTGTGACATCTGGACCAAAAGACGTTCGTAAACGAAGAATCACTGAGAAAAAACGCAAGGGCAACAAGGACGGTATATCTTCTGCAAAGTCATCTCAGTAGACCATCATCGAGGGAGCTCTGGATGCTGCGCTACCCTGTGCTGCGGAATCTCATTAACGTGTGAGGGGCAGGGCCACACGGGGGCTGCCTTTCTCAATCTTCAAGAATATCTAAGCACTTTCAGTGCCCGAGATTCTGAGATTAATACTCCAGTTTCCAACGTGGGAAACTGACTGGGTACGATCTTTAGAGGAAAAAGAAACTGAGACCTCCCTTCGAGCATCGTCTGCTGGACCAGATCTAATCTAGAATGATTTTGAGAAAGAGATGGTGGTAGCGTACAGGAGAGATTTCAAAATAGAGAGTAATGAGTTAATGAGATTCTGAAGGATGAGCGATCACCACTCTGAAGGGAGATAAGGACCAATGCGGTTTGTAAAAACATATTTAATTTTTATCATATTTCCCCCCCTCAACCCTTTCGTCGCGAAGAATAAATTTGTCCTTGAAATTAATTCAAAGTGCAGATGTACCAAATAAAGGCTTCAGCTTCTTAAGTCTGAGAGAAGCAAGATCATGTGGGACGGGTTTAAAGAATTCTCACACCTTGTCGACTGACAAGAGAGTCGTCAGTCTGATTAGGATGGTGCGTCTATAGTGCCGACGTATACACTTTTCTCTTGGTGTCTAAGATAAGAGTAAGTGCTCATCTAACTCCCTAATAGCCGTGTAACATAACCATACGTTATGCTCCTAGACGCTTATGGTGTTGATGGGTTGGTAGAGAGAAATTTCAAGTATTTAGATATCTAAATACACGAGGGGGCTTGAGGCGCTAAAGGATGCGCCATTTGCAATATAAAATACAACTGACCCACGTGCCGGTTCGAACCCTTTGATTCTGCGACACTATCGTGGGCCAGAGGAACATGAAGACCTACTCACCGCTCGCGGATTCCCGTCGACGGAACGTTGGCTGCTCACCTGCAACATCCGGTCTTGTCTGCACTGTCTTCCGGATTCTTGTATTCTTGTCCTCCTGTCGTACCCTTCATCCTTTTCCACTGCAGCTCTGCTCACTTCACTTTACACAATTCACTATATTGTTACTCACTTCACTTAACACATTTCACTATTATTGCCACTCACTTCACTTCACACAATTCACTGTGTTTCTGTTCACTTCACTTCACACGGTTCACTGCGCTGCACCATTTGTGCTACCTAAATTAATAGAATGAATTATATTGCTGCATTTAATGTTTTATTATAATAAATATACTTAATATTGCATGATACAACTAATATTAAATACATTATTGGTTCTATGGTGTAAATAATATTTTCAATAAAAATTGTTACCTTGTATGATATGCGTACTGGCAGAAATTATTAGACTGATCCTACCGCTCCTCCAGGATCAACATTTATACAGCATCCAAGCATATGCCGCTGTGTCCAAATTATATAATATTTAGGTCCATCTGAGAAATTATTAAGTAATATGTATTGTTCTATCATACTGCTATACTACTGTATATATACTAATGTTCATAAGGAAGTATGAACCTATTTATAGTCGAATGTTTTAATCTTGATCCGAGTTATGAAAATCTAATTTGTTGGAGGTATACGTTGCAAGGTTAAATTAGTTATTTTTCACTATAAAGAAAATGATAGAGATATTGAAAATCAATGGTAAACGTCAAATTACATTTAACATTTAAAGAAAACTCATGGAATTTAGTATAACTCCTTAACATATCTGACAATATAGTTAAAGCATATAAGACAGTTCTGTAAAGAACCGATGGAAAAATACAATGAGCATAGAGATAGACAAAGACAGTGTCATTCTACCTGTTGCAATAACAGAAGAACAAAGCCATTTCAATTTACCAGCTTCATGCAAGAATCGGTTCAGCTATCAGATACATCAAATAAACACAATTTTCAACTGAAACTCTAGTTTTTTAATCTGATTACCAGCATGAGTGCTGCGATTCCTGATAGTAGAATAAAATGTTTTGTCAATCTACCACTAAAGTGGCCAACGGCTACATAAGGGCTATGTAAATTCAAACACACCTGAACGTACACTTGCGTGAGAATACCATGACCACTTAGCAGTTCCATATAGATGATTGAAGCACTTCAACTTTAATTTTATTACTTTACGAAATATAAATGCAAATTTCTTGCAACAAACTTGAGGACTTCTCGGTGGAAAAATGGTTGACCCGCGTCGCGGCGTCACTGCTTTCCCAATAGTCCCGCCATACATTTTGGGGCTTCACTTAGCAACAATGTATTGCAAGAATTACAAGAACTTTGTGCCACTCGCCAATACATATCACTTTGCAGATGAAACAATGCCACTCACTCTAAGTAGATTTATGTTTACAATATCCGGCATTACGCTTTTTTGCATCCTTCTATAAATTCGCGCCGTTGTGGGCGGTACCGTGCGGGCTGCGTTAAAAAAGCTACAACTGATCCGAATGGCACTGGTTTCGCTTAACGGTCTCGAATTCAAATTAGAAATTTCTAAAAGATGAACAAGTAATAAAAGGAGTCTTTGATGTTCTAGCATAAATTGTACAATTTTCCTCGCCATTATCGAAATTCAGAAACTTTGTATTAATTCAAACATTTAAATTTTTCGAAATCTAATACAATTTCAATCCTCCCGCAATGCATTGTGGGTGAGTGACTGGGGGGGAATCCGTTGGCGTCTCCGCGCGGGTAACGACGAGTTAGTTGTGCGTCGTATCGTCGAGTATCATTGTAATTACTTATTAATTTTTAGAAAAGTTGTGTAAATTTATGTTTTAATTGTTCCGCGTAGTGCTCCCAAGCTCTGGAAGTGTTATAATACACAAGGAGTAACGGTGAGTCGAAATATTCGCAAATGTATATGAGGAATTTAACAATGGTCGTTTATGCATGTCGTATCACAAAAACGCATTTCTTTACTATTGACTTCCGACTGACTTTTGACTTTACTATTAAAGTGCAGCTGCAGTGATTTCCGATGTTTAGTTGACCGGCCACTGATTCTACCGTTTTCATTTTTATATCTAACAATCAGTTACGCAACATTTAGCACGATGCTATGGCCGCCATTATTTTTCAGTTTTCAAAGATAAAAAATATACAGTTTATAACGATTCACAGTAATTTAATCTCTCTGAGATCCTGTATAACCGTATGATCTTTGAGATTATTTTCCCATTTGCCAAGTACAATAAGTGGTGCAATAGTGAACAGTGTGATGACAATTTCGTGAAGTGAAAGTGAAGTGAAATAGCTGCAAGTGCAAGAGGATGAAAGGTGCAACCGGAGAACAGGAGTACGAGGTTCCGGAAGTTAATGCAGGCGACACAGGAAGTTGCAGGTGAGCGGCCAACGTTCCATCGTCGGGAATCCGCGAGAGGTGAGTAGCTTTTCATGTCCCTCTGGCCTAAAATGCTATCGCTGAACGAAAGGTTTCAGCAGGCACAGAAGTCAGTTGTATTTTATATTGCAAAGAACGTGGTGATTCGCGACCTGGTCTTCACTCTGCCGACTATTTCATGTAACGGTTGCACTTCTAGAAGAGTCTCTTCTAGCTGAACGCGCATCGTTCGAATTTTTATCTGACATTTTAAACCTGAATTGTGTGCGAGGGTTTTGATGAAAGTTTCTGTGCGTTTCATCACTACTTATTTCGTCAATCTGGATAAGGATGAACCAGAGCGTCTTCAGGTTTTGCTTCTACTCCTCAGGTCATTTTTGAGTTTACCTTTTTTTCTTTGTTTAATTTTGAAGTTTTCATTAAACAAAGTTTTTTTTTTAAAATCCTTAGCTCATTAGACTCCTTATTAACCAGCGATCACAGCTGCTTGCATAAGGACGTCTAATGTTTTCACTTTCAGCAAATAGTCCAGTAAGTATTGCTGCTATTTAGGCCAAGTGTGTTTCACTTGTTTGAAAATTGTTTCTAACAAGAGTGTGGCACCTTGTCTGTTCTAAGTCTAATCTGGATGCTGCCGAGAAAAAGCTTTAAATAACAACTAGACTAAATCCGTTGAGTTTCAGACTAACAAAATAAGAAGCTTGCTCTCCCGTGAAGGAAACGTAGGAGGGTGATTTCAGGTAGATATTGTGGCAGCCCAAGGCCACTAACCCTCGGCAGATCCTCATTGAACTAAACGTTAATACCCAAACGGTTTCATGTTTGAGTTTCTATAGTAGCTAGGATTCTCGGTCTATTTAAACATACGTAGATTTAGGATGGGACAGATCGAGTAATCAAATAGAGAAAAAAAAAATTCTTATATCACTTATACCTCAGCATACACGGAATTCAATACCATCCGCAAACTTATACCTCTCATTCATAAAGGCTGGTTTGCTTGATTATTTGTGGATTGGGTTCGTTTCTTGCGCACGGAATCGCGTGACCGGCAACGACCCCCGTTCGAGTTGCGGGTTCGGGCATTGGACTGTAAGAAAAAAATTCCATAGGCGCCGACAAACTGGACGATTGCTAAGGGAGTAGAGATATTTTTAGATGAATTTCATGGTCAGTGATTGAGAGAATCTGGCGCGATAAGCTGATTAAAATTTTACTATAAACTTGACAAATTCTCTGGAACTATAATACCTGTAATATTTTCATTCACAGTCAAATGACAATCCTGTTAGGTCTAGCGGTAATGCATGCAGTAACTATATCTAAGCAATGTTAAAGTGCAACTCAAAGTGTAAAGTGGCCGTTACGGTAGGTCAGTACCTGTACTTAGAATTAGTACCCAGTTTGGTATGCCTGGGCTATAATAATTTTCAACTGTATAATTTGTCATAGTTCGTTTTCACGGTTTGGGGCCCTGTTGGATTTTGTTAATTTATTACAGGTTTATTAGCAACGTCAATATCCACTGTTGCATTTCCATCAGTACCGTTACGCTAACCATATAATGATTTTAATGACAGTCACTTGCTATACTTAAATTGAATTACTGGTGACTAGGATTCCAATCACCTGGCAAGGCGTTGCTCAACCGGAATCAACATCCCATAATGGGAAAGACAATGAATAAATTATCAAGGACGGAGGCGAGCGAGTGAATAAATGTAGGGATAGGTTGAAAATAAAAATAATAATTATGTATACATAACATTCTCTCATATATTTAACAGATTGTAAGTCGATGTCGAATATTAATTATTTTCAAAAAAAAAAAAAAAAGAAGGCACTGGCATATGGGAATTTCTATGAAAACCTATAGACTTTTCTTAGCCGTAAGTCGGCTGGTATTTTTCTCTATGAAAAAAAGAAAAAAAATGTCTATCCTCGTTTACAATTAAATAAATGGCATCCTCGCCATCGTTAGGCTCGTTCGCGAGCAAGTCAATAAATAATATGTATAGCACTTTAAGGCAGGCACTTTGAATGTGAAAAAAAAGGGGAACAGAACCTCATACTCTCTAAGGATGAGGTCGACCTCTAATTCTAATCGTATCTTCTCACTTATCTCTTACTCGTCCTATGCTTGCTCATCCTCTCTTCCCTGGATACTTACATCCTATATGTACACTGGCACTCGTAGAGTCGCGATGAGTAACAGGTCTCGTATATTTCCTAAGTTAAAATTAAAGAAACGTCTAAATCTACGCTGGCTGTCGCGTGTTTGCTATAGTGGCTGCGGAGTTAATTCTAATACAAGTTGTTTTTTTTTTTATCTTCATGGGAGCAGAAAGCAACGTTGGGCCTTCTCAAGAGTGAGCATCTTCCGTATAACGTGTATGACTAGATCACAGTAGGTGGAACAGCCGAGATTCTATGATTGTCCTCGATTTTTCGGTAGCTTCGACTCTTCGTTATCTTCGTGCCTTGGTGTTCTCTTAATTTTCTTTTTCTCTTTGATAAATTTTCTGATTCCTGAAAGCAGAAGAAATAATAATAATTAGTGGTGTGCCTTCTCTAGTTTTTTTTTCAGAATGAAAATTGACATTAGGTCCGAGCATGATCGCACTAATTATTGATGGTATTGATAGTGGGTTTGCATGGAGAAAGTGGGATTGATAAACGGAGAGAGGAAAGAGACGTAGGGAGTAGCGGCGAACGCGTGCGCAGGTTTTCGATGCGGAATCGAGCCCAGGTATACGGGAGTAGAAGTGAAAAGAAGGAGCAGGAGATGATTTCAGGTAAGGGCGGTTTTATGAAGGGAGTCCCCCACACGGTTCTCGGGGCCAGACAAGAAAGAAAAGAGAAAGAATAGCATACCGGTTGAAAAACCGACAAAAGGGGGGACTGGAATATCCTGAACGATGCATTCAGGTTAAATGCAGCGCGCGAGACGAAATCGTTCAGGAAAGGAGAGGAGCGACTTGGCTGAGCTGGAGTAGATCAGGACCCCCGACTCCCGAGAAAGCCCCGGAGGACCCCGTGACACCCCATGACAAACCCTGTAAATCCCAGGTCACCATGAGACCAGCTACGCAGTCTGCTAACGATGCGGTGAGATTTGGAACTACTGTGAAATAACGGCTCCAGCCTATGCGAATCGCAGGGTTAAGGCGGTTCATATTTATATCGGGAATCAATGAGAGTCGAGAACGGGTGGACCGAGCGTCATTGGCACCGGGGCGAAACGTAACTCCGGATGCGAATGAGGATAAGGCAGGAGAGAAGGAGAAGAATGAAGTAAGAGGTTCTTGGCGGCGGCGCTGAAGAAGGAAAAGGAGGAAGGAGCAAAAGCGTGAAAGAAATATCGCACAAAAGCTTCGCTTCTCGGATGTATGCAGGATCCTGAATGGAGTCTGCGATTTGAATGGCCTGGGAGTTTGAGCGAGGGGTCGCAGGGCATTGTGAGGGCAAGGTCACAAATCTAGTCAGAAATTTCTTTGAGCTTCCTCGACAGAGGAGGAGGAGGAGGAGGAGACGAAGAAGAAGAAGAAGAAGAAGGACTATGATGAGAAGTGAGAGGGAGATAGAGATAGAGAGAGGGAGGGAAAGGAGGTAGGGGGGTGGGGTGGGAAGAGCAAAGAGATGCAATATTGGTACAGGATGATGCAGTTAGGTTGGAGGTTGAAGGGATGAAAATTAATTTTCTGATAAACGTGAGAACAAACCTTGATCGATTGAAGAACGAGGAGATGACAGAAGAGAATGCGGATGCTGGATGTGATAATGACGATAGCGAGCCGAAGGTCCGAAGCCTCGAGATGTGGTCCATCCTCATTGACTCTGCTGCCACCAGGAGATGACATCCAGCAGTTCCTCATCCTCGGGACTCATCGGTTCGTAGTTGTCGTAACTGTCCGAGTGTGAGGCGTAGATGGATGTGGTGGTACCGGAAGTGGGACCACTGCCGCCACCATATCCTTGGCTACCGGCGGATGAGGCGTCGCTGACGAAGCTTGGCGTGGGTGAGCTCGACGCTTCGGAACAAGGCGCCGCGACGAACGAGGATGGACTGCCGACATTGGCTGCACGTTGCAACTGCACGTGAAGTTCATTGGTCTGGGTCTGAATATCCCCGTTGCTGCTACCGATCAATCTCATCTGTTGCTGCTGCTGCTGCTGTTGCTGCTGATGATGATCGTTGTGATGGCTGTGATGATGATGATGGTGATGATGGTGAAGGTGATGACGATGATGATGGTTACCACCGTCCGTAATGAGATCCAATTGCGAGTCGGCATTCGAAGACGCCGGGGACGTCGAAGTCGACGAGGATGACGACGACGAGGAAGAGCAGGAGGATGAAGGCGACGAGGCCGACGATGATGAGGTCATTGTACCAGTGTCCGAGGATGTGCCGTCGTGCTCGTCCAGAAGTCGCTGAAGACTTCTGATGTATTCAACGGCCATCCGGAGGGTCTCGACTTTTGAAAGTTTCTTGGAGGCGGCACGTCCCGCGGCGGTGTTGGAGGCTGCGGCAGCCGCTGCTGGCGTAGGGCTCGTCGAGACGCTGGCCCCCAGGGCCTGCGCAACACTTTGCGGTATGTGCTGCCGAAGTGTTGCGAACCCGTTGTTCACCTGCTTCACGCGATTCCTCTCGCGTGCGTTGCGTCGCGCAACGGAAGCTGGCTGATGCGGAAGTGTCCCGTATGGACTGGACTGTGTGTAAATCTTGGAGCGCTTGCAGCCGTGCATCTTGATCTCGTGGTTGCTGGCTCCAACGCCAACGCCGATGGAACCGGGAACGCTACTCGTGGAGACGATCACGTTACCGCGATGAGACTGAGGTCCTGCCGGTCCGGTCAGTAATCCGTGATGCTGTTGCTGATGCACGCTCAGCATTATGGGTAGTCGATTCAAATCTTCGTCCTTAAGTCCCACTAAAGTCATATCACAGTTATCAGTCCCCACTGGAGGCGTGTCGCGTTCGCGTGCCCCGATCCCTCCTTGATGCGTGTCAATGAGGTTCAGACCTTGGGTGTAAACTTCTGTCTCTCTTGCTCTCGCTCTCTCGCTCTCTCTCCCTCCTTCTCTGTATGCGTATTTCCTTGCTCTTGTTCGCTCAGCTTCTCACAGACCCCGAGCCTTGTCAGGCCGCGTGAGTAGCGCGTAGTCAGTACGAGTAAACACGGTAAAACCTTGCTGCTTAGATACGTGCAGAGAATCCTTGAATAAAACTTTGAGAAAACTTATTGTTTGCCTGGATTTCACCCTCAGTGCGTACTGTATGGTCGTACCTCCCGAAATGCCTTGCCAAGGAGGGTTCGGGGCCTTATATAGGCGGGCGGGCACGCGCCTATCCCCACCATCAGGCCCCACACTCGATCGGACCCTAAACCCCACCGGTCCCCCGACCCCGGATCCCCTCCATACCATTCAGGCCCAAAGGCCCTACGCCGCATCCGAGATTCTCATCTTCATAAAATCAAATTCAGTCCGTTTCTCGTTGCTGATTCGATCTGTATTGCTGATCGATCGTAGCCCGATGAGACGTCATGCACCAATCTAAGACATGCATTTTGACGGACACGTGATTGCCCAAGAGTCAACTTTTGTATTTCTTCTCCTACCGTACTACGATTGCAATTTTCCTTTGTCTCGTTGAATTTATAGAATTTTTTTGATTTTTCGTAAATTCTCCACAGCCACTATTCAGGCGTCATCGCTTTGATATACGTAAATTCGAAAAAAGTGTTAATTTCGAAAAAAAAAACATTTATTGAACGACCCAACGGTAGTCCCTATACTTCCAGCAGTCTGGCCCTGAATGAGAATCACTGCCACGGAGGGTCTGTATCCCCGCCAGTCGGCCTTCTCGGAGAACAAAATTTGAACAGTTACCGGGAGGAAAAAAGCTGGTCCATAGGTGGGGGCGAGAAGAACACGAGGGGAGGCTGCGAGACGCGAGCCGTCCTCCCCTCTCTGCTCCGTGGCGCGCGCCGATCCCTCCTCGGCCCTCCACGGCCCTGTTCACCCCGAGGCACACTGGGGCCCACTAGGGGCCACCAGGGGCCTACACGCCGCGCGTCCACGCACATACGCACACGTACCTAACCAGTATATACCACATGCGCGTACGCAGGTAGACACGCACGAACCCTCGTACCCACCTATCCCCATATCCCCATGTCCACATATCCATGTAGCTACGCGGACGGTGGCATTCAACGAACAGGTATACCCTATTCCCTTTATCGAGCTTGAGTCCCAGTAACTCACTACACTCCCTAGAAACGATGACGAACTACTTTTCCAGGATAATATTTAAACAAAAAAAATTAGTAACAGGGGTGGCCGAAATAAGAGAAATGAACGAGAGAGTGTCGTCAGTAAGTCTGAGTAAGTTTGCACGTGAAATTCTTAAGAAAAGTCCCGATGCCAAGTAACCCCGGATCTCATCCTCGATAGAGAGAAAAAAAAGTTCTTCTGAAAAAGCATTAGTGGTACGGGGCCTTATAGGGCCCCTGGGTCCAACCAGCGAACCTTTCGTTACTCGCAGGTAGACGATCGCACGTTCGTGTTAGGACCTCGTGAGGATTTATCGGAGCCCGTACGTCGGGGCCTTACGGCACTTCGGGCCCATCGCCATTATCCCACGTGCGGCTCAGCGAAACGATAGGACCCAAAGTGAAGTCAGGTTACGTAAGGTAACGTATATAGGGGGATAGCAATGTGACTCGTTGCTTAGACGGGGTATCCAAGTCTTGGGCCTGATAAGGGACTTTAGCGAACTCGATTGCGAGCCTAACGGTCACTTCCGAGTACCTTCGTGAAATATCTTCAAGAGAGTTTATACGTTTACCTACTATTTAAAATAATGACGGTACCTGCTTCTTGCGGTTGAGACTATCCTTAGTAAGAGGAGTTTTTCATTATTTCCTAGAGCAACGATGGGACGCCTAACCGATTCCCTTGTAAATCATCCAAGGGACCAGGCCAGTGCTGTAATACAATCAGGCCCTTTGCTTCTACGTATTTCACCACTTGTTCTCCCAACAGTCTCGAGACCTTTGACCTTTCCCATTATTAATATGGTTCTGACCCCCCCCCCCCCCTCCCTCCCAGTACATTACCCAGAGAAATCAGCCTATAATCCCGGCACTTGTCCTTCGCGCTTACGGTTAAACAATATTTGCAGGTTGAAGGGTGCGTCGGGACGCCCCGGGACGTCGATAAGACAATACCGAAACCCTTGGCCGTTCGACAATGCCAAAGTAAACCAAAGGACAAACTACTGGCAGTCGATATAGTAAAATCAATAATACACACGTATAATCAAGTCCCTAATTCAGCTAGTGAATTACCCATGACGCCCAAAATCAAGATGAACGTCTAGAGAGAATAAGAAAAAAAAAAAAATAGAATGCAGGAGGACCAACGGTAAGGATCATGTAGGTATTTAATTCTGAAGCAGCCAGCCAGTCAAACGTCCAAGTCACTCATCCAGTCAGCCACTCACTTTTCCAAAGGATCGTAATAGCAGTGCTCGTCGGTCTCGACATTATCCGACATACCTTTAGCCTCTAGAATTTATACCGTAATTATTTTTTCAAGCCTCCGAGAGCCAAAGCTCGTTGTAGGACGCGCCGGTAATTATCATGAAATTAATTACCGGTTGAGTGGTAAGATGAGCGATGCTGCTGCACCGGGCGTATAAACTTCTGTGTGTAATGCACCGGGAGTCAAGGGAAACAAATCGACGGGGCTGAGGAGACGGCCATTTTAAATTTTCTCATAACACACGTAGTATGGAGGTCAGTAACGCGTCGGTAATGCAATTCATCCTTCTAGACTACATGACTAGAGATATTAACCTTTTAATAGTTACATGGTGCTGAGCAGCACTGAATGACTCCTCGGTATCATCACTGACTCACTGACACTGACTGTTATGTATTATTATTATTATTATAGTCACTGACCGTTGCCATACTCCTCGCCAGTGTAGTAGGTTAACCCCCAGACATCATCCCCCAAGAGATATCTTATCTCTCCTTCTAGGGAGCGGACTCGCTGGCAAACATTTAAACAGGAGGCTCGCTTCGAATTAATCGTAAGCAGTGAAAGGTAAAGGAAAAAAAAAATAGAAAAAAATATATTTTAAAAGAATTTTTTTTTTTTTTTTTTTCATCGGAACGTACATATTTATTTTTTATTATTGCCGATTAACTGTAAGCATGTAGCTTATGGGTGTGACTCATTCTGATTTATACGTAGAGTCAACATGTCCGACTGGGAGCCTCCATCGATGAGAGTCAGCTTTGTGGGTACCAGCTAGCCAGGAATGATTAATGATCCCGGACACGTAGCAATCATCGTGTACGAACGCGCCATACGACCTTGTGGGGTTTATCAGAGGTTTTTCCTTGAATGAGACAAACGGCGAATTAAGCGAGAATTTATGTACGTGAGAACGCGCCGCAAGTGTCCACCGTGTCGGGATGCATTGGGAATCGCTGTAAAATAAAGGGACGGTCTAGGAGAGTCAGCAATGATCGGCAGTGCTGACCGGCGTAGGGTAGACCTCTGGGTTTGGGATCTACGTGAATTGATCGGCGTCACTCGGTGAGATTTATCGTGAAATCACAGCGGACGATGCCGGACGGGGAAGTCGGTAAGGATTTTTCTGGGACCAGTTTGACTAGTTAGTATCGGGGATTGGGACGTCGATATAATGGGCCATAATGCCCACAATACGTCTTTAGTGTAAATGACTATCCCGATCATTTTTCAGGTTCGAGACGGCTCGGCGAAAGGGATGAGTCCCCGTTGCTGGATCTTGTATAGATATATGTGTGGATGCTGACATACGGCAAGAGCCTATTATTCGGCAAGGCCCGAAGATGGCCGATCTGGCCCGAAGAATCGAGTTAATTTCTGACGTCGCGGGATATCTAGGCTTTGTTGAGGATCGAGCATAATGAGCCAGTTTTCACGGGACTCACGGTTACATTTTAGCGCCCATTGTGCAGACTCGGTGCGTCCGTCGGTTAGTTTGGGGCAGCGTATTATTAATTTGAAATTTTGACTGTTGCTGGGATCGATGCTACCGGACAATAGGTAGCAATAGGTGAGCTCGTTAATTAATCTTATTCGTGAGCCAGAGAGAGGGAGAAGTTATGGCTGGTCGGCGGTGCCAGCGTAAGATTTTTGGGCTGCGATGATCTTGCGCGGAGTCTATTTCAGGCGTTGCTGACTCCTCCCGGCCTCCCGTCTCTCTCTTGGCTGGATGAATAATTCTATCTTTGCTATAACGAGACAGAGGTGCTCTGTCGGCCTGCTACAAGGACTCTATTCATTCTGTTGCGCGATGCACCCTATAGCGCCTCTCTTATCAGCGGCAAACTCGGGCTCAGATTATTCTATTGATCGATGGGCGTCCTCCGAACCACTGTCGACCATAACTTTTCGTGTCCCTCCGGCGATCCCAGGGATCTTCAGTCGTCGTCTGTTGCGAACGGAAGAGAAGGTGCGAAGTTGCACTTGTCGCCATTGAAATCTCTTTCAGGGACGGGAATAATGTTTCCCTTGGGTCCGGGAAGACATTGTTTGTCCTGCTTTTACGACTTGGCCAAAATACGTCCTCTCGGGTCTTCGGCTGGGGAATAAGAAAATCTTGGCGTAATCTTTTGGGAAATCGGTGCTCTTAGTATCGCTATCTAAATTGTCACTGGCAGAGCGGTGTCCTTTGGCGGTTGGGTCTCTCCGAAAATCTCGGATATTCGAGATAATTTTAATTACCAAGATTACGCAGGATTAGCGGACAGCTACGCCTTCGGGAGTCTTCGTAGTCCCAGGACGAAGAGCCGCGAGGACCAAGACGACCTTAGACCCGGTACCTACCCAGTTCTTCGGGCTTGAGATCACGTTCCTCCTCTAGAGGATCATGTCCTTGCTGGGCGGCAATGAGAAAAGAGGTCCGGCAGTCGAAGAAGACCTCAGAGATCAGCTGAGATCTCAAGGTTCCCCGAGGTCAAGATCGGGAAAGAATTTCCAATAGGTTCTCCTTACCTTTTTGCGATTCTCATCGCGGCGACTCTTCATTTCTCGCGCGACCCCGACCCCGACCTCAAGACAGAGACTGGATCCGCTGGGGTATCGTAAAAATAAGCGATCGCGGATAATAAAACTTTTAACAGGGACGTCGAGACCGTCCGCGTCCGTTGCTGCAGTCTCGCACGCACGCGCGCACACACTCCAAAAAAAAACGCACACACACACACACACACACATACACAAATCATGCAGGACTTGTAGTTTGTTCCTTGAATCTCATTCCGTAAGCACGCGCCCCTGGAATGCCGTTCGCACTTTTGCGCGAGCGATCGCGATTCCCCCCCCTCTTCCTCCACTTCCTCGGCTGGTCCACCCCAGTCACCTCATCCTCGCGCCACCCTGTTCGCCACCTATTTTCCCTCTTTATCTTTATTAATTAGGAACCCGCATTCTCCTGCCGACGTTTATCTCTCTACGAGCAGGGCCAGTCTCGACAGACCCCAGTCTGCGTCTCTTGGTACGCGTGCCTGCCTTGACTGGCTGCGTGCGTTGCTGTTGCTGCTGCATGCCCGCAACAAAGTGCATTTCGATATGCGCCTGTCTCTTGGGATATCGCTAAAGACGATCGGTTGTATCAGCAACGTCCTTCGATTGGCTCGATCCAACTTGGCGCGCGCATTGCCGAACGAGCAATATCGAAAAAGCGCACGAAATTTCATTGCTGATTACGAGTACTAATGAATTTCTAGAAATTTTTCAAACCTTCAAACTGACAACTCTAACACTTTTTATTGGCTCGTCTTCGATACTTCTGACGTCTACGGCGTCTCCGTGGCGTCTCTCTGCTGTCTATTTGGCGTCGGCGAATGGAGAATGAACGCGAGTCGCATACGCGATGAGCCCGTGCCTATGTAGCTTGCCGTAACAGGCGATGCCCTAAAACGAAAAAAATAGGGGAAACTGGATTTGGTAGCTCCAACTCGAAAAATTCGGCAGCGACGCTGACAATGAGTTAGGTGGACGCTAGACGCAGACAATTTCTTCGATCAAGGGGTGCACGATCCTCGACAAAGAGACCGCCCTCGCGGCGCTTTTGTACCGGTACGCGCCCTAATTTTACGGGGGTGCGACACGTTCCTTATTTAATTAACCGATTTCTCACGGAAGCCCAGCGACGCTTTCAGGACGCTGCCAAGACGCTTTTGTACACTATCGTCTCGCGCTTTGCCCTCTTAAGAATTGACTGATTCGAATCCACCCTTGGCTGAGCTTCACCCTAATCTGTGATTAATCGCTTTACGAAAAACCCTTAACTTCGTCCTACCTCGTCCCTCTCGTTTCTGCGTCCATTGTACAATATCGATCTTCGACGCCCGACGAAAGATCATGCCTAGTGCTAGTTCAATTGTCCCAGCCACGTAATAAAGATTCGTCGAAAGTGACGAGCAGAGAAAAATGATAGGCATCGGAAGGTCAGCCGAAAAATGAAAAGAAAAAAAGTATCTTTTGTCAAAAAAAAAAGTATCCCAGAAAAAAACTTTGACCATTCATAACGAACCATTCATTTTTTTTCGTCCCAAAATTCACGGTAATTCTCATTATAATTATTTAATCCAATAATAATTCAGTGTACGCCAGGAAAGGTTCGAGGAGTTAATAGAAGAGGGCCCCGGCGATTTCCTCGCAAGATATTAAACATTAGCCCAGCAAACTTCCTATTAGGTTTTTTTTAGTAATTAGATAAAAGAACAGTCCTGACCTAGACAATGCATAGATCCCTACAAGATACACGAGTAGAATGGACGATACGACGGCCACACACGCTGCAGCAGCTACTATAATTTTTTTTCTCTTTCTTTATCCTCAAGAATTCTACGGCACCGCACTCGGTCCACTTCGGCAAGTTTCCTAAACTTCATTTAACTCTTTGCTCTTCCGATTGATCTTAAGGAAAGACGTCAGGAGCCGCAAATATTTCCCCATTCAGACGATATACCGATGATGAGGGTCTTTCTGGCAGGTTTGATCGTAATGGTCGTGTTGATGATGTTGATGATGCTTTTGCTGCCGGGAACGGGCTCGTGGCACCAAATGCAGTTGCAGCTGCCGTTTCGTGCCACGGCAAAGTAGGTACCCGGTCCTGCCTTGCGCACGTATACGTCTTCGTACGAGTACCCTGGGTTACACATAGACGCACATGCGTATGAATACGTGGGAGAGGCACGCGTTGGCAAAATTCCGTGTTATCAAAGATAACCTCTTAGAACCCTAAACTTAATGAAAAATATGAGAAGTCGTAAAAAAAAAATCTTCATCAGCGTCAGGTAGAACGTGGACCCTGGGGTCAGAGTCACAAGTGGCCCACACTGGCGTCGAGAGGAAAGACGTCGCAGGGCTTCACCCACACGCTCATTGTTCTCGAAGACGCCTTAGCACTCGTGGATGATTCCATCTTGTACTTTTTTTTTTTTTTTTTTTTTTAAAGAGCTCCAGTTACATAATACGGAAGGGCATTCGTGTTCGCACGTGGGTCATATGGAGATGGACGCGTAGGTGACGATCGACTGTTCGAATTCTAACCTAAGAAGAAAGTATTACGTCGCGTCGTCTATTAATCATAAAGAAGAAAGAAAATAAAGAAAAAAGTAAACGCGTTAATAAAGTATGAGCATTCGAAGAGCTCTTACGGTATCGTCGGATACGCCACTCGTACGTTCGAGATGCGTAGGCCAAGACATGTGGATGCGTAGGCAAACGCGTATAGGAGTGCGTGCGTGCGTGCGTGCGTGCACGCGTGTCCTTGTCAATGCCGGCAACGAGGAGGGCGCGTCTTGAATCTTTAGAGGACTTCCCGGCGCATCTCAGAAGTCACCTCGGTCAGTCTTCTTCGAGCCGTGAGGAGAGTGAGAGTGGGATTGGGAATGAGATCGAGAGTGAGAGCGAGAGGGAGAGCAATAATAAGTATAGTGGCGTGAAGTGGCGCGGAGTGAAGTGGAGAAAGGAGAGTCCCGTTGGCGCGTGGCTCGTACATTCGTCTCTCTCGCTCTCACCGACATTCTCCGAAACCAATTCGATTCTCTCTCTCTCTCTCTCTCTCTTTCTCCCCCTTTACTCTGGCACTCCAAGAGAGAGCAGATGCGAGTACTTCTTTTGGTTGGGCTCTCACGAACACGGCATTAAGGTACGAGAAGCCGACACCGTCAAGGAAAGATCGTAAGAGAAGCAAGCACCTGCCGCAGACACGATCCTGGTCCCAAGTCCCTTAGTCTTGGTACTGCTTACTGATATTGCTGGAATTGCTGGTATCGCTGGTATCGGTGCGCGATTACCAAAGAATTACGACTAGCAGCCCCTATGCCCACATGGATGTAACGTTGAGAAAGAGAAAAAAAATTCTTTCGACGTTTTGCGACCACTTCATCCACCGTGGGTATTATTATTATTGTTGTTGCTGTTTTTGTTATTATTTTTATTGTTATTGTTATACGCGAGATATACATATTTTCTTGGAAATCTACTCGACTGTTACCGCGTTGCTTCCTCTTTCTTTCTTTCTTTCTTTCTTTTTCTTCTTTTTTCCTTTCCAGTGACCCTCTGTTCTTTATCAACTCCAGCGATAAGAGGCGCTATCACCACGACTGGCTTAGGTTTATCTACATTAGAAGCGTGCGCTCTGTCCTGCGGCTCGTGCCATAACTGTGCATGAATGCGCTAAAGACACGGTGGCCTAGTCTCTTCTCTCTTGATGTCCCGTAAGACGCGCTCGTAGATAGTCAGGGACTAGACCTCTAGGTCGCGCAGGACCGGTCTTGGATAAAAGGAGCAATGCCGATACCGAGCCAGTGGCACTCACCTAGCAACCAACCCTTTCCCATATGTTGCTTTTGTTTCTTCATCCTTACGCCCATCCCGCATATGCAGTCAAGCCACTCAAATTCCAGCTTCTCACTGGGTTAGTGCTGCGATCCGAGGCAAACCTCCTTCGCTTCTCTATTTATTCATCCTGATGATGCGGGTCTGCTGGTACATATGCCGATGATCGCTAACTAGCAGCGTCTCTACGGCAGTCCGGCAACCTGTCGCCTACTAAGGGTACAGGGGCATCCTGTGCGCTAGCTGACGGTGTAGATGTTGCTAAGCTGGATGATCCTCCGGACTCACGGAGACTCTCGATCCTTCTCGAAGGACCTGGAGGATCCTGATGACATTTACATGAATGTACCCTAAAGTCTTTTCCCCTAGGTACCCATCAGCGCCGTTATCACGTTGCGCGATCGATGCTTGAACGGCGTGGAGGACGATGATAAAAAATGAGACGTTAAACTGTTATCGGAGTTAGAAAAAAATTTTTTTTATATAAAAATCATTTTTATCATCTCTCGATCATCCCCAACTAAGATAAATCCTTTATTCGTTCTTTCCTGGTATTATCATTTAACATTAATAAAGGGACCAAGGGATCCTTATATTCTATGGGTCTGCGGGATGGTTACTTCCGGTGGATGAGATCAAAATCATTTTTGGGTTTCCTCTCGATGCTACTTCGAAATGGATTATTACGATACACGAGGGTATGTCTTATCTTGGAATACATATCGACGGCAAAGAATGGCTACACCGCGAATGAATTTTTATTGTACTCGGCGAAGTGGCGTCGTGTTCGGTGCTACGGCGTGCGACATGCTTGCACATGAAGGTAACTAAAAAAATTAATGTCCGACATGAAAAGAGGGGAAGTTGGCGCCCTGTTCTGATTACACTTGGCATCACCTGCCCCCTGCAGGTGGTTGAATATCCCCACATCGGATTTTATCCCCCTGCCGCGATCGATACGAACTGCCACCGACACTCGGACACCCTCCCTCGTCCTCCCCCTCTCCCGCCGCGCTGCCCCCCCCCCCCCCTTAGAGATAATTCGACATCCTTCAGCGCCCATGGAATATCGGCATAATCACATGACAGCCACTCCACTCCGCTATCCACGTCCCCACGACAGGGTGCATGACTATTTCCTGAGCCAACGAATCGGTATTTCCAGGTGGTCTTGCACCAGCAGGGGTCCCACCCTCACAATCCGTAAGTACCGGCACGTGGGTTCATGTGGACGCGCAACCCCCTTATGGTAGCCTAGCGGAATTGCGTGATACGCGATTCCGAGCTTGTGGGTCTTGCTGTTAAAAAAAAAGGGGGATTGAATAACTCTTTTTTTCATTTTTCAAAATATTTTATCACGCGGACAATTTCTTTGATCCTGACTCGTTTATCACTCAGGCCAACAACGTTCACTGCCTATCTTCGTTTTTGTTCTCCTTATTTCTCCTGAGCTCACTGACAGATACCGACGCCATAAATGCACCTGGGCCAGACCTGGACTAGACTCCTCTCCATCATCCTTCTAGCACCTTGAGTCACCCTTTCCTAGCCACACGTACCGGCCACGGCATAGGAAGGAGGTACACGAATATGTGAGTAATAAAGAAATTGAGTTTCCGAAATTTCAAAAATTTTCGCAATGTCATCTCGTCAAGGGTTCCTTGCCATTTTGAATGAGACATCGTGATTTGTTGTCAATGAGGGTGGAAGGGACTCGGACCGGTGACCAGGTGCATCCAAGTCCCAACCATCGGTTTCCACAGTTTCCCTGAGATTTTTGCGGGTGGCGCAGGTGATGCGGGCACGCGCTCCCTTTCATTATTCAGCCCCATCGGTACACACAACTCCCCCCCCAGTCCCGATTCTTCAGCCAGGATACCAGCAACCCTTTCCCTGAACCCATCGGACCCTGCAGAATTATGAAGATCTTGATTCTAAATGCCAGAGATCGAAAGGGACAGATGTCCCTTTTCGTTTCTGCGAGGATATATATATTTTTTTTTCAGATGGGACCACCAGTCACGCTCGTGTCAAAACAGGATTATCCTTTACAGAAATATCCACCCTCCTGGATCAGGACCTTCGTTTCAGTACCCGGAAGCACCTAGCGCCGAAAATTATTCTCTCAGAGTGACGCACTGCTCGATGTCCTTTGGCCATGTGTGTACAGTGCATATTCCCACGCACATACCGATCGCGTGGCACGGGCCAGGTACGGCAATCACATCCGGCAATGACCCCAGCGATACAAACCAACTGCCAACTGGCATTGGGCCTTACTAGTTCTATCGAAAGGGCTTTGCGTGGGGCCCATCGGCACTGATCGCTACCGGCAGATAATTGCTCTCTCGACCACGACTGCCAGTCGCTACGGAGTTTAACTCGGTTCAGCCGAATCAGCAACCGACCAGCAACGAACCACCTACGCCATATGGTGTTCCCATGTATATATATATATATGTATGTATGGTTAACGGTCCCCGCATGTATCCACTTGTCTCACGCTCACTTCCGCAGCAATGTTCCCTTCCAACTTCCACCGCAAGTCCAATGCAAATTTCTCTCTTTTCCTATGTCGATACACTTGGGGCGTCTTTAGCAGTTTACGAGCGATCTGGAACTGCTACGAGCCACGAGCAGCACCGCGAGCAATGAAAATCGCCACAAAGTTCCTTTGCGGTTTTACGGACCCAGTTTATGGGCCTTACCCACATGTTGCGGTGGCTATTACTATTATCTAGTCTCGCGGCGGAATTACCACCTATTGCTTAATGGGGGGACATTACACTGGTCGTATGAAGGCTCGAAGAGGGTAGCGGTGTCTGGGAAGAGCCCTGAACTTTGACCTTGAGCAGCAAGTTGAACGCCGAGCAGCATCCGCATTAACGCGATCGTAATTCGAACGAAATTGAAACACGAGCTTCGTACTCGTACAATTAGTAATTTTGCTTTTCGAAAATTGCTCGAGGTCAAGAACTGTGAAAAATAATGCAAAACCTCGAAAGCATCAGATGGCAAAGCCAAAAGTATTTGCCGAGCGAACCACGTGAACCATATGGTGGTTCGGGCGGCATACGGCGAGCATCGAAATACGTTGGGGCCGCAGTGCGATTACGTGGAATGAACGATCGCTAAAATCCGATACTTAATCTGTCAAAGGGCTGGAGCTTAAAAGCATCTTCCTGCTGGACCAAACGGTTCTAGAGATTCTTATTGGCAGCCTTGAACTAACACCTACCTGGTACAAGCTGATAACGTAATAATATGTAACGACCCTTTCTCGCTGGTATAGGATGCTCATTTTTTTTTTTTTTTTTTTGGTCCTCTAATCGTAGCACAGCCTCCCTATCATTAAACGTGAAATATCAAACTCTTCGAGCGGCACGTACCCCGAGTTTCGCTGGAACGATTTATAATTCAGTCTTCCGTGGAGCAGGGCAGGTGATTGCCACGCTTGAGTGACACTCGAGTTAGCGCCTGACGCCATTTTCTTTATTATGTAAACTCTCGTACTCTATTTCAATGCCAACGAATCATCAAGTTCTGGACCGCCCGAGCTCCATCCTTCCTGCGCTCGAGGAATTGCCTGAAATTCTTCCTTTTTTTTCCCCCCCACTGAAAAGGTCAGATCTTGAGTTCCCTCGAGCGTTAAATGATCGTCTGCGGGGGTCCGGAATTACCCCACGCATTAGGAGCGCAGCTTCCAGCAATCCCCGGCGGAGGTCACTCAATCGAAACGAGACCCGAGAGCCTTCGAGTAATAAAAAGAGTCTCGGCTCGCGTCGCAGGCCGATTGGATTCGAAAGAGCACGAGATTGGAATTGATCAGGTTCAGTCAGTTTCGACATAGGCGTAAAGCGACAGCAAGTAACAAGCGGCACGATAACATCAAAAGCAAGGCAAATAGGATTCCATAAAATTATACGAAATTATTTAACAAGACTTAAATATATATATTTTACATAAATATTGAAAATTTCATCAAAAAAAAAAAGCATCATCCGTCCTCAAAAAAATTTCTCCCTGTATAAATCATGTTTCTTTTCGTTCATCCCTTCTACTCCATATACATACACATTCATCATGCGTTATGGTTTGTTCGCACGCACCGTATAAACGAGCCGACACCATAGGTGGATCATAAACATCACAGTTTCCATCAGACCGAATCCCATAACGGGAACAGTTGGAATCGTGTTAATCCCAGTCGTCCGACACGTATTCAAAGTAATTCATGTTCACGTGAGATTCTCTCGAAGCTTCTTCAAAACGTTCAAAGTAGGCAACAAGGACGGATACTTAAATTTTTAGGCTTATCAGAGACAGTGGGTTACCGTACGTACATGGTTGGGTATCCGATCCTGCAGCGGTTAGCTGGATACTGATAGATCATCGCTGATACTAGAAAGCACGTGGCGACGTGGCACGCGTTCCCGAGAATAAGTACCAGCAGCGGTTTCGTTGGCATGCAGACACGTTGTCTCAATGCCACATGCTAAAGAGGATCACACGAAGCATCCTAAGCCAAACGTCTAAGACAACATGTCCGCGTGGTAGGCATTACGTATTCTCATAGTGAAATCGCGATACGGTGGCTTCTGCCCTATGGATCTAACCAGAAATTAGTAAATCCCACACGCATTGGCCGCGTGCAGTGCACCCGCCTCCTCCTGCCCCCTTCTTGCTCCCTATCAGGCGCATGTGATTAGAATAAGAAGGAACTAGGATAGAGGCCTGGAATTGCTGTTTTTTTTTAAATATTTTTCTAATAGGCTCACCAATGGCATCCCGGTAAGCTCTGTATGTTAGAATTTTGTAAATGGTTATAGGCAGTGGTACGCTTGTGTATGGAATTTTTTTGGTACACCCCTTACGTAGTAAGGCGAACAGTGATTCCAACGGAAACGCAAACTGCAGCGTTTTTTTTTTGTTATCCTGGCAAAATATGTTTTGAGGTCCTTTTACCTGAATAAGAAAAAAAAGTAAGGGATGGCATAGAGAGCCGGTATTTTTTTCCCAGAGTTTTTCATCCCTTTTTAAGAAATCCCGTGCTAGATCGGATTGGATGTATCGACCGAGAGGCATAGAATAAAATTCTTCGAAGACATCGAAGTCGATCGAAATAACATGGAGGAATAAAGCGTGGCTCTAAATGCCTTTTTTTTAAAGTTCTTCCTCTTCTAGACGTTAACAGGCGTCCTAGGATCTTTTCTCTTTCTTCGTTCCGGAGCGTAATCTATTTTCGAGAAAGAGCTAATGCATCAAAAAATAATTAGCTTCGTTCACCCTGGGGGCCTCTGGACCTTCCTTCTTTCTGGCTTAGAATCTAACCTACGAGGTTAACCTTAAGTACGGGACTTTCGGACTGACCTCCCGCCAAGAGAATTCTAATCTATATACTCTCGCAACACTCTGACATGTGATCGGGAAATTGTTGAGTATTAGATATAGTCTCTCTCACTCTCTCTCTCTCTCTCTCTCTCTCTCTATCCAAGTTCACGTTCACGTTCTACCAAAGGAATGGTTCGACGCGGCAGTACGGCGACCAGTTCTTGAATATTTTACGCGTAAGGCAGGCAGCTGCCCGGGGAGATCGGATCGCTTTCAAATTATCCGGGCGACTTGGTTCGAGTGCCCCCACGTTTGCACTCGCACTCGCCCGCACCGGCGCATTTCTACCGTAGCATTTCGCACGCACGCACGCACGCATCATAAACACGCCGGAGCGCATATACGCAACTCCATGTCCCCGTACCACACGCGTCTCCTTACCTACTATCGAGTTTGCTTTCGTTATTCCCGCCAGGAGCTCGCAGCCTCCACGACGGCCGTAAGAAAAGAAAGAAGAAAAAAAAGAAAACTTTGCAAACTTCTCGCTCTCTTCTCCTCGCGAATTACGGTATCGTTTTACGAACTCGCGGCTCTTTCTTTTTTTTGGCCTCGGACAGGAAGAGCTATTTGGAAAGCAAGAGCCAAGTGGACTGAGCGGATTAACAAAAGCCCCTACTGAGGCCGTGTCCTGGGGTAGGATAGGTTACAGGAGGGTGGAGGGAGGGGGGGTTCTTTTGGAACTTTGTGAGACAATAGAAAAAAAAAGAGAAAAAAACTATGACGCAATAGGATCTTCTTATTATAGATACCGCCTGTGAAACTGATACCGCAAACTTATTTAGGGATTGTTTTGAAAGTAGTTTCTTAAAGAGATTATTTCGCTTGGTTTAAGTGGCAAGCTTGATTGCGTTTCAGAAACGAGGAATAGCATGGGATTGCATTGCTGGTATTGTTATGGTGTCTGCATAATTTTGGATCAGTAAAAAATTTTTGGGAAAATGGAAGGTATGTAAATCAGGGGGGGGGGGAGGAGGGGTTAGTGGTTTAGTAGGTCGGTACGGTCGAATAAGGGTGGGGATACGTAAAGGGAATAAAGGTATTATTGTTGACTAATTATACATTCCACGATTAGGCCCATGCCTACGTATAAAGTATAGGAGGGCAGCAGCGATTTAACATTGCAGGTAGCTGGTGGGGTTGCTGAAGGGAAACGTCAGAGAATTCGGGTGAAAGCCATTATGCCATTATGCTGTGCTATTGTTCGTAAGCTGACTGGGCCAGAGGCTAGGAATAGTATTAGAGCCTGATTCTCGCTTGGAAATAATTTTGCCTGAGAAAAAAAAAAGTTAGGGATGGGCCTTACAGAGTAAGCGAGGGGAGCCCGTACGTGTCTAGGCTGTCTAGATGGATACGCGGCTCGGTTATACAGGGTGATCTAGGTGGTATAACGAAAGAAGAGACGAAGGGAATAAAGGGAAGATGGAAAAATAAGAATAAAACTAGGGTGCCCTGCCACTCGAAATACATCGGGGGAACCACCCGTTAGATCTCGATCGGGTTTCTCATCCCCCTCGAAGCTTAGCCTGATTTCCAGGTAGGAAAAACGTTGAATGATATCGCCATTGCTCATTGCCAAAAGAAATCCTGCCCCAAATATTCCTGATCAAGGGCCCCAGGACTAGGTCGAGTTTGAAATGGCAGGTAGAACCGTTAGTCTACCCCTGATGATTTTTAAGGCCCCCAAAACTCTTCATCTAGCCTTAAGACTTTTTGAGTCGACCGTATTTATTTATTTTTTTTTTTCGTAAGTCCCAACAATTTTCATTTCGCACTCCTGTCTCGGCTCTCTCGTATGCACTCACTGGAGGACGCCTCGGGGACTCTCGAGGGACCCATTAGGAAGCTGAACTCAAAAGCAAAGGGACAGACTCGTCCCGCGCATCCTTTGTATCGCTTCCACATATACCGGGAGTGTCGGAAGTCCTCGAAAGAGGACACTTATTTGCACGGAGGAAGAGAAGCGAGACACTTTGGTCCAGGACTGTGGGAGTCGGGCAGGAATTATGAAACACGAAACGGAAGGAGAACGGAGACGAAAAACAGATTTTCAGTTAGTAAACCCATGTAAACGGCGCCAGCGTCTCCTGGCTGTCGTTCGGAGGTCTCGATTGCTGCTCGTCCTACCTTTCACGGTCTATGCTTTCCCCAGCAATGGAAGCTTAATTGATGTGACAATATTTGAGTCGACTAAGAGTTCTTTAGGACATCGATTTATTTAGGACTAAATTGTTTTTTTCGAAAAGTGTCCCTTGGCTTCCGCCAATCGTTTAAGAACCGTGCCCCCCCTTCCCTTCCCTTCCTGCCCCCTTCGGCCTAGTCCTTTGACAATCCTACCAAATTTTTCCATGTCTCGTGTGATGAGTGGGACGGGTGGGAGGCGAAAGGAGGGGTGGGGTGGGGGGGGACAAGTCGGTACAGCCTAACCGGAGAAAGTTTGGCAACGTCGTTACGAAAAGTGGAGACAAAGATAAAGTTCGCGAAATCGAACAGGCTGACTTAAACGAGAGAAAAGAGGAAAAAAAAAAGTGATCGGCCCGAATACATCCGCAGCGGACCGACTGACCAGTAACATTCTCGCACGTGCTACATTTCCTCGAAACCCCCCGAAAGGTTTTGTTTTCTTTGAGAAGAGGTAAGAGCTAACGCAGCCTCCTTGGTCCATGGGATCCTCGAAGGGGTTACGTAAGCCAATGAATGTTTTTCTAGCTGAACAATTTTAGGATGAAAAAAAAAAGGATCGAATTACCATGAACAGGGGGAAAGATTCACAGGGAGCAAGATCATGAGTCAGGAATCTGAGGTAGCAGCAACGATCGGCACGTTACTCGGGTGGAAGGATTGCTGATTTTGCCGAGGGTGGAAACCGAAGTAAAAGGCTAGGAAAAGTGAAAAGAGCTTTTGAAGTGAATGGCCAAGGGAGATGAATGGAGAAAAAAAAAAGAAAGATGGGTGTATAAAAGTATGAAAAATTTGAATCCCGTGAAGGGTTGAAATTTGCAAGTTTCTCGTGGGGACCTATAATAGACGTCGCTCCTGAAAAAGGTGTTTATTGCTGGGTGTTAGGAAGTGGTAGGTTAGGGAGTGTCGTTACTGACCAGCGATAGGAGCGCCAGTGCGGTTGTGCACGGAACCATAAATCAATTCTCGTCTAGAAACCCCTTTGATTATCGTGATTACCGGCCGTTCGACGAACTTACGTAGTCGGGGCCTTATGGGCCAGATGTTCATGTGGGAATGACGGGTATGATTTTTAATAAAGTTTTAATACATTAAGCAGGAGAACTAGTCGCGTGGCACGCAAGCCACATACAATCAATCCTGATTAGTCGTTTCCTGATTCACGCTCTCTCGCCCCCTCTCGACCCCCCCCCCCTCTCTCTAACCCTCTTCACCACTGATTGTCAGCAAGAAACACTCTCCGATGATTTCTCTATGTTTCGGCTAGTCCAAACGCACCTAGAACCCTGGACACATGGGTGCACGAACGGACAATTCCATTGGAGTTCTCCAGCTGTTTGCTCGCGGGGGCGCATCTGCCTTCACCCCCCTGCCAACCCCCAAGCGTCAGGACCCCTCGTCCTGTATCGATCGTCGATCGTGTTTTTAATTACATAACAACAACGATGATACGGTATCGTTTGAATTTCGTGATCGAAAAAGTTTTTAACTTTTTTTTTTTGAAATATTGAATGACGACGAAAAAAAATGAAGAAAAAGCATAAGCAGCTGGCACAGTCGAAAAAGTTAGTGCGTGCAATAAGCTGGGAGACGGCTTGGTAAAAGTTTCGCCAAGTCTGAATGAGATTTAACTTAGGTACTTGACAATCAATTTTTTCGGACCAGGGATGCTGTATGGTTCTTCGAGAGCAAATCCGATATAGGTAAATAGATTTCATGGATTTTAGAATTTTACGTAAAAACGGACCAAGCTGCATTTTTTTTCGCTCGACCGAATCCACGCAATCTTTATGACGTGGACTCTGCTGAAACTGGACGGTCGTGGTTCGAGTGAGAGAATCCTTCTTTTTTTTTTGCTCGCTCTCACTCAGTGTCAACCTTCGAGAATTCCCTTCTATTCATGAATCCAGAGCCAAGGGTCATCCGTGGCAGCGCCATATCCCCGACTACCTATTTTGCATTGTTACCATTGAGAAGGCTCGACTTGGGAAACCGCAGAAAATTGACGAATTTCTGTGAGAAGATTTTTCATGAATAAGAGAGCAAACGACGCATCGGGTATAGAAAGCGTAAACGAAGTATAGTAAGTGGAAGGTTAGGTGGGTTGAAAATAGTGAGGGCGTCAGAACCAGAGGTAAAAATTGTCTTAACCTCTCTAACGAATCCAAGCTGGATACTAGACTGGGCTGTACCCCCCCCCACTATCGGCTTGTTCATCTTTTCAAAAGATTTTAATCGCGGGCCCCGTGTTAGACGCGGGGGTCCCAAACGACAGAGCTGACCATGTTGCATTGTGCTGCTCGAGGTGGCAATTTGTATGGCTTTGTACAGAAACTAAGAGGACATGTAGCCTCGCTATCTGATGAGTGAGAAATTTTACGAGCATCGAGAGTAGTACGTACCAGCATCCTGGCAGCTGCCGTGGTCCATCTTGGTTCACGTAACAAAGTAGCAGCGACGAAGCAAACAAAGTAAATATCTAGTACCAAGGGAACGACTAGTACCGAAACTTAGTATCCACCGCAAGATCCTTATTGAGGTCCTTGCATCTCTTCGTTTTTGAATCCCTATTGGAGCCTCGTGTTTACTCCTGTGGAAGACTTTTATCGCTGAGCTATCTCGAGTCGCCTGACTGTTCGAAGGATCCGTTGCCATTTCAAAGGACGGAAGTGCGTTGCAAAGGAGCCACATGATGAGAGGAAGGGAGGGAGGGAGGGGGGAAAAAATCTCTGAAAAACACCCCAGCATCCCTCGTCTGCATCGATGAAGCTCTCGGATACTTCCACCCTCCCACAATTTTTCAACCCTTCCATTATATTGAGATGAAGGTAAACGTTTGTACTGTGAATAGTTTTCCCTTTTTTTTTTTCTCCGTGGGAGATGAATTCCCTACCCTCGAACACTTCCACGAACTCGACGACTCAACCCTTTTCTCTGTATGGATATACGTATTACTGATTTTTATCCTGGCATTGTGAAGGAACGAAAATTCACGCTGGTCCAGCGAGTCTGGCTCCATTGCTCTTTCCATCCTCTGTAGCGAAAGTGAGAGTGCGTAGCGAGAGAGAGAGAGAGAGAGAGAGAGAGGAGAGAGAGAGAATTTAAAGTAAAAAAAAAAGGGTTGAAGAAAAAAGAAAAATACTCGCTGGTCCACGAGCAGCCTCCCAGTTTTTACAGACTAAAGCAAAGCCGACGTTAGAGCAGGTTAGGCATCGGAAATAAAAGTATAAGGCCCAATACCGACAACCGAGGGCCCTACCTCATATTTACCTTTAAGTGCTGAACTTTTTCTTTCGGGACCGCCTGATATCATCAGGCTAATTGTCACGTGACAATGCGTTCCTGCAAGGCCCAACCGGGAAATTTGGAATTATTAAAAGGATCAGAGTCCGATCCCTCTTTCTTACAATTAGTAACTCAAAGTCGGCTTTTCAATCTCTTGGACAAAATCATCACGTACTCTGTCTTCTCTCAAATAATAAGGGCGTCGAGAGCTTCCTTCGGCTTCTAGCCTTCGTAAAGTATCCCGAATCTCTTGAAGTGCCTGAGTAGTAGAGGTAGATGGGCGAGACGTAAAACAATCAGGGCTTACGGATGGGACGGGACCAGAGGGGGAAAGCGTCGGTAGGGGGACCGACGGGGGGGAGGGGGGCCGTATATAATTTCTCAGTCTCGTCGTAAAAGTTGGTCCGTTTGTATTTATATAAGTAATTTTTTATTCATGCATGTTTTTTCTTTGAGCTCGTGCGTGCTCGTTGGCTGGAGGCACGTGTATATGAGTACTCGGAACGCTCGGAACTAACGTATGGGTGCACGAGGCACCTGTGTTTTTCACATACACCTGCTCCTAGCAGCGAGTGGCTTTGCGGTACCGTTGCTGTTCCTTTTTGAAGGGACACGAAGACAAAGTCGGTTACGGGACGCGTGCCCGCACGAATCTGATTGGTCGAGATCGCGCGCCAGCGAACCCTGCTGCCCAATGACCAGCGCCCACTGGGAAATTCACTTTTAATTTCCTCTCCCTCTTCGTTCCCACTCACGATCAAACCCATAGCCCTCTTATGTATTTTCAAACGCCAGGCTCTGCGGCACAGACGCCGGTAGACCAAGTTCATCCGAGATAAATTCGTGTTGTATCCGCCCTTTTCATCCTGGGGTTACGGACCCAGAGCTTCGTGCCGAGCAAACTTGTGGCATTAAAAAAAATTAATTATTCTTCAGGATATGCATATATGGGTATGTAAGGGATACGAGGAACGGTTCGTGGTCACGTGGTAAAATGACCAATTCCAAATGGAAATATTCGTTTTATAGCTGGGACCGTTTGGATGACATCAGCGTCCAGTAGGGTATGTCGGTTATGGAGAAGCAAGATTAGCTCGGGATCATCCCTTTTCCTTAGGATCGAAACTCTAGAGATTTTTCCCTTATTCTTTAGAGTGGATTTCCAAGTGTTTTATTAAGGGCACTGGTGACATCGCGTCCACCTAGGAGCCAGTGCTATCGGCCAGGATCTACCTTGTTAGTGGGTAAGCGTGAATCTGCCGCGGCGGCCGACCCAGGGATAAGGCAAGGTGCTAGTTCGAGATTAGCCGCGCACTAGTTGGCAGCTTGTACGACGAGGAACTCCTTTTGCAAGGGACTCGCGCTTCCGATCCCACCAAGAGATACGGTCCTGGTCGAGTGGCAGACAAGAGATCGCTTTTATTTCGAGGAAAGCTGCGTCTGGAAGTTCAGAGCGAACGATCAGAATTTTTTTAACGAAATTTCCCAAAAGTTTGTAAATATAAAATATTCATAGAAACCAGACCTGGTTCGACATTTTCTCACGCATCTGCCTACGCGTGAGAATAGCATCTTCTGGACCTGGAGTACGGTTCCAGCTAGCAACTCCAGGAGCATTACTCTTGCTGCTTCTTTCTCTCTGAGTGGTACCCTAAGCGTGCGTCAGAGAGAGAGAGAGAGTCATTCCTCTTCACGAACAAGTCTATATTCACTCGAACTCCTCTCGCGGTATTCATCAACGTCCGGATACGAATCAGTGAAGCTTCATTTACAAGACAAAGCTGCCGTGTGGTCGCTTGCGAGTAACGCATGAGTATCAGGCTGAAGCTTCCTAAGCGTAAGCATAACCTACCGTATACTCCATCTCACCGGGTCCTTCGCTCCTTCTCAGACTGCTGGGACTGCTTCTGAACTCCTCTTTCACTGCGCATCGGGTCCACCCACGCTGAAGACTTAATTCCCTACGCCGGGAGATTTAATCGCAGACACTCGAGAGATATTCGGTTTCAGAGACAATCGAAGATTCCCCGGCGTCTTAATTAGTAACCTGATCCGACTCGGAGAAGGTCCAGTAGCTGCTAGGTATCGAGTAAGATGCGGCTAAGATGTCCATGTGGAATGTCTTCAAGACAAAGAAAGAGTTTGTCAAACAGAATATAGTCTTTCTCTCTCGCTCTCTCTCTCTCTCTCTCTCTCTCTCTCTCTCTCTCTCTCTCTCTCTCTCTCTCTCTCTCTCTCTCT
>JASANN010000390.1:0-17312 GCA_031762395.1 Calameuta pygmaea
TTGAATTTTTCGAAAAATTAAATTTATCAATATAACTCCCGTCAACTTTGACCGATTTAGCTCCAACTTTCCAAAAGATAGAACATCATTCAGCCGTGATATATATCAAATTTGGCACTCACGTTAAACAAGCCGCAAGTTCAAACTTGCAGTTTGCTTCCTCCGAATCGTAGATGAGGAAGTCAAAGATTAAAAAAAAAAATGAAAATGCTTCCTCATACAGAGACTTCGTGCACTACCTACGATTCGGAGGAAACAAATTGCGAATTTCAACTTGCGGCTTGCTAATAGTAATGAATGTACGTAAATTTCTCTTTTTTTATTACTCTGTTTTCACAAGTTTCTAAAGCGGCTATGGGAAACGATGAAAAGAGCATAAAGAGAGAGAGTTGAAGGAAAAGGAAAAAAAAAATGTATAAAAACCTGTAGAAACTTCATTGCTTATCTTAATTATAGAAAAGTTTGCAGTGCGCGTGCGCAAAGCTAACGATAAAGAATAGAGATAGCTAAATAATAAAGCATGCGCCTAACAAAGAATAGAAATGGTGAGATGAAGGTGGAGAGTGAATTAAAAAAAAAATATATATATATACAAGATACAACATAATTTCCCTAACAAGAATTCATAGCGAGTTAATCGTGGCGCTTTAAACAAATTAGGTAGAGACTCCCAAGTTAGGAGACACAATTAAACCGACAGTCACGGTCTGTAGAGTCTAATTGACATTTTTGAGATAAAAAAAAAGTTTGTAATGGTGAAAGTCGCCAAAGGACGAAGAAGGACGTTGTACAAAGTTTAAAAAATTACATGACGTGGTGCGACTCTTAGCAAGGATAATTAAAGTAAAGCCAGATTATAATTATGAGTTCCGGATAAGTCGTGTATGTGATATAACGAGTAGACAATAAATTGAATATAAAGTTACCATTGAAATCCATAAATTGTCGAATAAGTTCGATGGGCGGCTGGGCGCCATATATCTCAAGCGCGGGCATATTCAAGTCATCTATAAAGAAAACTTGCTTCTTCAATACAGGAGGCCCATAAACTCCCTTGCGTCTCTTTTCAAGTTTCGAATCGATCAGATCCTATAACAAATAACAGTTCTGAGATTTTAGAAAAACGGTGAATTCAAATTGAGAAAACTTTATAGTTTTTCTTTTGAATAAATCACCTGTGTCTGATTGGCGGATGTGCGGGCGGAAAATACGATGAAATCGCAAATATATTTCCTCGACATGTTTCTTGAGAGTTTGGCTGAGATCGTCAATGTCTTTCCACTTCCGGTTGGTCCCACGCACAAAATGTTTGTCTCGTTGGTCAATAAATAACCGATAAGTGCTCCGCTGCGAATGTTATCCATTGTCGGGACTTCCATGTCTGAAAATTATTTAAGGATATACCGGGTGTCGCTTCTGGCGAGTCGAACAGGGTCGTGGCTTTGCCCAGCGGAAGTCCTGCCCATGCGACCGTATTATTCGGTACTCTTATAGTTTTACGAGGGTGGGAGTTCAGTTAAATTTGTAATTTTTTTTTAAACGAATGAAAATTTGTTAAATAATGGAAAAGGACAGGCGTCACTTGACTCGGACGAAGGAAAAACCCTATTCGACACGTTAGACGGGACACCCTGTATATACAGTACAAATTTATTAGTTAACAAGCACCCGTTTTAGCATAGAGCATCAACTGAATAATAAAATTAATGTGACGAACAATGTGAATTTAACGTATAAGCTACCTGCAAATTTCATATCCGGTGTTATTTTTATGGGTGGAATATCTTCAAGCCACTTTATCCATGTTGGTGGAATCGGTTCGCTATCTTCTATCGGATCCGTAAAACCGCCATCGTGCAATCTGATACGTGGAATATACAATAAAAAGAAATAAGCGATCATGTATCTTTGTTACAGGGTCCTAATAAAATCTTCCTGGATAGTAGTCCGTTTTAAGCCGAGAGCAAAAGAGAAAATTGCTCCATGTAGGATGCGGCTCGTTTAAATTGTGTCTCATTTTCATAGATCATTTTTTGAACAAAAATTCAAATCAAGATTTAAGGAAAGGCATCACAAATGTTATTAGACTATTGGATAAAACTTGTGAATAATAAAATATAATTGAATAACCTGTAATCGAAAACTAGTCCTTCCGCCGGAAACTGCAAATTGTGCTTAGCCTCTTTCTGCATTTCCCTCAGCCAATCGTTAAATAAAATTCTACTCCTGTGGTCGCAGCTTCCACCTAAGCTCCAAACGAGCGAAAACGCCACCCAGGGTGCTAAAAGTTTAGCTGAAATGATAAATAAAAATTTTATAAAATTGTAAACTAAAATATGATTATAAGAAATCATTACGTATTGTCCTTTGTAAAGGAGGAGCAGGAGGGGCTTTTCCGTCGCGTCCTGCCATTGGTCCGATACGAAAATTCATAAGGTTAATGTAAGACTGTATTAATCCAGAGTCGACAGTGGCTACAATTTCGCGTAAATTTTCTCTCAAAAAGGTCAATCCAGGTAGCAAGAGGTAATAAGTCAGCTGTGATATCTCTCCAAGATGATCAGCCATATTCTAAAATGAAAAATCAAATTAAACGTGCGATATTATAAACTTTTAAAAATTGTGCACACAAGCAGTGTAAAGAAGTAAATTCTTAATTGAAACTTACATCGGGTAAAGAATTGATCCAGCAGTCTATAAATGGACTTAATCCCAAACCACCAGGTTCCAAGTAAACCATACCGCATCTAAACAATAATAAAATAAGCAACAAGTATGATAAACGAACAAATATAAACAATGACGATATTTTGTCTACGCTGTCTTAAGATATATCGCTGCTCTCATTTCTAATGAATTTTAATTTTTTTATTCATTTTTTTTATTCCACCTCGAGGAAACGAAGAATGAAAAAAGAAAAAAGGCACTTGCGGCACGTCAGTCACCACCCACGTGTATTATTTCTGACACATACTGTTTTGGATGATCCACGTCATTCTTGACAGGTGACAGCTGCGACTACAAGTGCCTGTTGAAATTTCAGTCTGACCTGAGTGAAACTAGGCTCACTAGGTCAGACAAAAAAGTCCCAAAGCTTCAAGAAAAATGGCTGACAGCTTACAGTAAAATTCGTGTCGTTTAATTATAGCTTTTTTTATAACTTTGTATATTTTATTTATTGTTTTTTTTTTTACCTGGATACCGTAGCCGGTGACGCTACCTTCAAATCGGCCACCTCGAACATCATCGTCTGGGTAGGTAAAAGCTTCATAATTTCTCCAGAAGTCAAGCAAAGCTTTTTATTGTCATCCAAAACCGTGTTCATATTTTCAATCCATACAGCATCCACTGGACCGTCAAAAACGTACCAGCGTTTTTCATTGTCCGTTGCGGCAGTTCCTGAACGGATTAACGTCGAGAGTATTCCGTCTGTCCTAAAGATTCAAAAACTTAATATTACTTTTTTAAGATAAAAATTAAAAAAAAGAATCCACTGCTAGTTTCCTATTCTCCAGAGATCACGTCTTAGAGATTACATATTTATAAAGTGAATTCGTCGATTATGGTCAAATTATCATATTTCTCTTTTGGACATACAAAATATTCTGTAACGAGAAAGAGTCTGTGGCAATGGTACAATTATACAAAGGAATTTATATTTTCATATTTACATCACAGTACCCAAACTCATCAGATTACAATTTTAAGGAGAAAAAAAAAGTATTCGCCCTGTACCAAGAGGCACATTGAATAGGCTAAATCGACAGGAGAAAGGTAAAACAGTATGAACAGTATGAACAGTATAAACATGACTACCAACTCATGAAAGTCAGATAACAAAAATTCTTGGCATCTTCCCAAAACTCTCGCAGGCCCATTGACTCTGATTTATATTGCAACATTCGAGATAGAGCATGGACAGGTTAATCATGAAAAGATTCCATCACGAGTAACAGAGACTGATATATGTATATGTAAAAACAAATAATACTTGATTCTTTTGAATCAACCAATCGATTTCAACTACCATAAGAGAATGACCTCACTTAAGGAATGTAAAATATGATAGAGAGGATTACTAACCATTCATGGGTATCTAGATCGTATTCGCCATAGAGCTGACCCATGGTAATGGATTTTGGATTGAGCACGTAGGTATGTACTGTAGTAAATGGTTTCCCGCTAGGCTGTATTTTACCCTTCAAATTCGTGCAGGCATCCTTCAGTATCTCATAACACTGAAATAAAGGAGAGAGAGTTGATTGAGAGGATATTTTTTTGAGAAAAAAGAAAAAGACAATCTTAGGTCATGTCAGGTCAATTGTCATAGTCATATGTATATGGTACAATTAATGGGGGGATGTAGAAAACAAATCTTAAAAAAAATAATCTCTGGTAGAAAAATCTTAAATATCCAAAAAATTCAATGTTGCTCTCATAAGAGAATATGCGGGAACAAAATGGCACCTCTAATGCCATTCCAGGAGCTTCACCGTAGATTTATTTTTAACATGCTAAATTACCCTGCTCATCCCCATACGGATTGGTTAAATGAATGGCTATACAGTAAATGTATACAGAACCCATTAAGGGCTAATGGTGTAATTAGCAAATTTGATTTTTATAAAACGTCTAAGGGTGAGTCGTATAAAAAAAAATTGGTGTCCTAACTGATAGCAGATAATGACAGGTTCATCCGACGACCATGTATCAATTGGTAGATTACTTTAATATCTACAATTATAATCATGCACGAAATTCAATTGAAATATATCAATCGCACATAAAATTCTATTGAAAATAAATGGGATATTTCATATCCCGTATAACCATAATGTTAGGTCATATTTTTTGTAATAAAAATTGTTGTCCTTATATATCATACGAACGCAAGTAGCGCCCAAGTGGAAATCGAAAACCTACTGTAGAGCCAACTACTACCTACTGTAGAATAGAGAAAACTTAAATATCCGTTGACTGATAGCATAACAGTGGTAGTATAATAAAAGTATGAAAAAATGAGAAAAAAATAACTTCAACGGCGAACGACTCGTATCGATTTTACGCTTTTCATTCTTATTCACGACACTCTCCTCCATCTTGTCGTAGCTATCTTTCTTAATATCTGTCTCGCAGAGGAATCATCCAGGAATTCACGGCGTAAATATTTCTCTTGGGAGTTTCGCGTATCGAGCTACGAGTGCCTAAGTGGCTGAAAGCGTCCAAAGTGCGACGGATACCATCCAAAAGTACGGAGGTTTCAGCATCCACGAAATACTGAATAATTCGTAACGATGACCTTTCACCTAACTGGCGCGTAGCTGGTGAACGAAAAACAAAATTTACAAAAAATTATCGCCTATGATAAATCGTAACGATAAAACGGAATTCATGGTGATCAGAGTCGTGTTTACATATTGTCGTAGTTGTGCGAAGGCTTTTGATTCCGGCTCGATAAGCAATGCCGATTAATCTCTTATAATTGGATTAAAGATATTGAGTCTGTAAATAAGTAAGCGAAAATTAAAAGAAAAACGACGACAGCGCCGCCCGACGAGAAAATGAAAAAACGAAGAAGCGCTAAACTTTTCACGCTCACGGAACGACCGGACGTTCTCGTAATAACCTATCATAATTCACGTCTTTGTGAGCAAAGTTCAGTGATACCACGAGAACATCCGAACTGAATAGTTCCGCGAACCTCTTGTTTCTTTATAAATTTTCTTTTTGGCCTTTATAACAAATCTTATTATTACTTAGAAGTTCATTTTCCTTTCCTTTATCTTCTTGTCACGTTCCTCGACACAGCGTTGTTCGATACTAATCAAAAACAACAATGATAAAACATGCGTCTGCATCTTCCTCATGGAAGTACCAACGCCGTCTTTGCATTTACCGAAGGATCAATATGCCTACGGAAAATGACTTCAGGAACCTTGACCCTCTTTGCTACCTAAAAAAAAAAAGTCGATCGATATTACACTAGTCCATAAAGATTACAGGTTGTTGCTTTATCTCCATAGCAGCTTCAAAGGGACAATTTGATAGTGCTAAATTATCAGTCTCCCCAATTAAGAGTTCAAGCACCATGTTGGTTGTTCGATTGAAAGTTTTCAATGATCACGGGAGCCAAAAGAATGATCCCCGACGAAGAAGAGGACCGTCACGCATGAATGGGTCGACGCCAGGCGTCATGGCGCATGCGGAGGAACTTTTAGCTTGTCAGCCTCAAAACCCCTTTGCGACGATGAGATCAGTTTATCCCGCGCCGGCCTGAGTCGCGCTACATAACACTTCCGTTTCATTCATAGATGAGAATATCGGTTTTGCGCAGGACTTTGCGTAACGAAAAATTGAGCAAACTAAAAAATAGAAAAAAAAAGGAGCAAATTAGTACAAATATATTTGTGCGGAATAAATAAAAGAGATTGCAAAATTGTATAAGCTTGCCGTGGTCCTAATTGGAAGATATCAGTGATTTTGGTGTTTCCTTCAAACGCAACATCCGTCGCATCAAGTACGACTTAGAATTTCGAATGAAATCGATACTTCCGGGCTTTAGAGATTTGTTATCCATTAATCTTGTGCGTCAGCGAGATTGAGATTTAAAAGCTTTTTAGTCCCCAAGCGGGGAGAAAGTTGTGGTGTTCCTGAAACTTGTGATCGTAGTGAATGGAGATGGTGATACCAGTGATAAAAAAATTATTATCTAGAGATAACATTGTTAAGAAATAAAAAAAAAAGGGGTAACGTAAAAATATTCCTGTCAACAAAAGTCCAGCCACTTAGAGGATATTTGAATTTTGGCGCGACGACACTTGGCCAAATTATTGATTGAACAGTATCAAAATTTGCTGTATCCGCCTACGATTTATCAAAGTGATTGAACTTCTCGTTCGCGCGCCCTGTAACATATTTAACGTAGCACGTTAATTGATAAATTAATAATTGTTGATAAAATAGTCCTTTAACTCATATATGTATAGCTCGTTGACACCAAAAAAAAATAGATAATGATAATAATATAAAATTTATTGATAAAATCGTAAACTTCGATCGTAATATAAAAGTGAAACGAACAGTACAGTCCCCAAGGAATTTTATTCCAGTGAGAAAAGCAGATAAAGAAAAACTACAGATAAGAGTTAATGAAACGAGAAAAATCTTTTGCAAGTTTTTTTTTTCCCCATAGGCGCAGGGTAGAGTGAGTGATAAATAAAAAATAGAGAGGACCGTCTAAGGGAATTTTAGTATTTGAAATTGAAACTTGTATTTTCAAGTGAAGAGGCGGGCTGCCACAAGGACATTCGTCAAAGTACGATACGCGAAGGATTACGTATTGGAATTGAGACCCGTAAAGCTCGCAAGCGGTCAGTATTCGTGAAAGCTTTTAAAGTCCAATTTTACGAGGGCCTACAGATATTAAGTAATAAATGGCAACGTGTTGCGGGGTTGTTACTAATTTATTTCAGGGCTGAAAGAGACGTGTTTACTGTTCCGGGTGAAGTACATTTGCGTAAGAGTGGAAGTGAAAAATATCTTGGTTGCTATAAAATATTTGAGAAGTCGTTAAATATCTAATGAAGTACACATCGAATCTTCGGGCACTCAAATCTTTATTCCTTGGTCAAACACGGGCGGGGATACTTGTTTGTTCGAGGCTCATCGAAAGGAAGAAGCTGACGTCACTTTAATGATTATCCAATAGAAACGTTAACTTCGGAGATCAATTTAAGAAAGGTTTGCACAAGACGTCTTTTATGAGATAAAGGACTAATGCAAACTGAAGGAAATTGTGGTTCAGCGTCGTAAACTGAATCTAATCTAATCTGATATCGACAAATCGACATTGAATTTCTTGAGGAAGTTAAGAAGGGGGGAGGGGGTGAAAGGTAACTTGGATAATTAGAAGGGGTATTTGAGATGAGATACAGGATATCCTGCCTGAATAGGATACGAGGATATTATTAGTTCCGCAGGTGAAGTTACGCGAATAAACAAACAAAGGATTGGGTCTGGTTATGATAGTCGAAGCATCGACGCAAGAAGTTACCAGTGACTGAGATAGGTGAACCTGGTATAAAGACATCGGGTGAATGGGTTAAGGGTCGAGAGGAGAAATCAGAAAGAGAGAAAGAAAAAAGATAAAGAATATGGAAGGAAACCGTTGAAGTTACTGACGAAGTAACGGCAAGGCTCAGAAAGAGAAAAATAGAAAAAGTGAAAAAGTGAAAAAGGCAAAGGACACTCGAGCATTTTAAAAATGTTTCCTGAATTATCATTTGGCTGTAGCGGGGAAGCAGCGACGATAGGAGTCTTGTCCCGAGTGCGACGCTCGGCGTCTCCGTCGACGATTCTGACCAATCTGACCTTCTCAAGAAACCGCAGCTACGATCCTTACGAAGGAGAGGAAGAGCCTGTGGACGCCTGCAATCCTCTCTACTTCCTGCTGGACTTTTTTCATCAGTATTACATTCCTTTCATCATCCTCATAGGGTTGGTCGGAAATCTTCTCTCTTGCATAGTCTTCCTGAACACCCATCTCAAGATGCGCAGCTCCAGCTATTACCTGGCTGCTCTGGCCACGGCAGATTTTGGCTTCCTGGTCTCCCTTCTGTTGGTCTGGCTCAACAGCACCGTGGGCTGGAAGGTCTTCAACAAGGATGGCTGGTGCGAGACTCTGGTCTACGTCAGCGCCGTATGCAGCTCCTTGAGCGTGTGGCTGATAGTAGCCTTCACTGTTGAGAGATTCATAGCCGTCCAGTATCCATTGCACAGGCCACACATGTGCACCATCACCAGGGCGAAGGCCATCGTCCTGGTCCTGGTCGTGTTGGCAATGGCAAGCCACTCTTACTCGTTTGTTACCGCCGGTGTCATTAAGAACCAAGATGGCTACGAGATGTGCGACCTGAGGATCGAATATCTCGAGACTATGAGGATCATCAGCATCATCGACAGCATCGCCAGCCTGGTTGCACCTCTGGTCCTCATCATTGTCATGAACACGATGATCACCAGGAATCTGCTTAGATTCAGCAGGAAGTTCAAGCAGGGTCCTGGTGTTTCGACTCATTGCGCAAGTCGAGAGAGATCGGATTTAAATCTCAATCAGATTCCGGTGAGTCCTGATAAAATTTCTTTATTTATTATTAACGGCGCTATTCCTCTTTCATTGCTTATTTAGACGCCTAGGGAAATTCCTTGGAATTTCTGGCGATAGCGTCACGTTGTAGATCATTCGTCTGGCTGCTTGTTAAGACGATGATAAGCTGTTTTCATTTCATTGACAATACATCGATTCCTCAAAATTCTCTTCTTATTTTTGTTATCGCTGTTCAGCAAGATTTCTGATCAGTGATAGCTCCTCGCAGTTCAGAGAGTCGTTGAACAAGTATTTTCGCGAGACTTCAAGTGGCTTGGAGACTCGCCAAAATTTTCATCATTTTATGTTTCCTGAAGTAATTCTACTTCATTGAGATAGTGATACAGAAATTCTGTTATTCGTTTTCTTCTTGACTGTCATATCCCATTCGGTAATCAAGATTTTTTTAAAAATAAGATTTTCTCGCTCAAAGCTTTGAGGTGCATTTTTTTTAAGCATCACGAATTTTCAATTTTCCAATTCACTGAGTCAATCGAATATCCATGTTTTGGACGAATGCTCTGTGAAACAAATTTAAAATGATTTTAAAAAAAATAATGCACATATGAAACGCAATCGTGATATTGAATACTTTCGACTGGACTCTGTCAAGCCTCGTACAGCAACGTAATGTGTCAAATGCATAGATAATAGATATTAGTTACTTCCAGACAAAAGAGTTGGCCCAAAAATATCACACAAAAATAAATCACCTACTGATATAATCAGTTGCTGAATATCTTGACGATTACTTTTCCTTTCCATTTCCTTCTTTCTTTCGAGTTATTCGACACCGGAATTTTTGCAAATAAAATTTCGCGCGCCACACGCAAACTCTTATCTGACGCTAACTCAAGCAATATTTCAACGCTCTGCAGGATATAAAAGGAAAAACCCGATCATGTGCGAAATAGGCGCCTGGCGCGATTAGTGTTGCGTATCAATGAAACCGAAACTGTTTGCCTTGGGACGTAGCTCAACGTTGCGAGTACAAGAATGTATAATTTATCGCTAAAAGAGAACAAAAGAATGTATTTATAATTTATAAAAATTTCTCATTTGGGGAACACATAGCGTGTGACAAGTACACAGAGATAGCGTGTCGAACCCATAAAATGTACCACTTTTCTTATTTCGGTACGGAACTCTAAGAAGAACAAATAAAAAAAAGGTGCAGAGTACTGATAAAAAAAATCGAACAGAACCTAATCTAAGAAAGGATATGAAACTTTCCAAATTCGTAATAGCAATTTGTCTACCTTGTCAAATGTTAACTTCTCGAGCAAGAAGAAAGAAAAGTAAAAGGGAACAATGTGTCCAAAAACTTTGACAGGATTGCCACTCGCAGCTTCACCCGTAATACTACAGTCGAGATAATTTATTGCATAGTTCAGTAAAAAAAAAAAAATCCTCAATATATTCGCAAAATCCACAAATAACGTCACCTACTCAATTCTACCTTACATAGCATAAGAACTCAATACGATCCGCGTGCTGTCAGACATTGCAGATATTTGCAAATTGCAAATTCCTAGTGCATCAACCAGTCCCACGAAGAACACCGAGCAAGCTCATAAAATCCCATTAAAACCACAAGTGTCCTGTATACATATTCAATAGCATCCCATTACTTTTACTCCTAATCACTCCATCTCTCTAATCTCCCTTATTAAAAGAAAATTATGACCCCTCCGTTATACTCACCTCGGTTTACATCCATTTTATGATAACAATCCGAGTTTATCTTTACGTTCACGCAAGGTTCCTAACCCCAAGTGTGTATTATTGCTAAATAAACCAAAAACCAAATTCAACGATACAATCAGCGTCGCGACGCCATCGTCAAGGAATCGCGTGCTCAGCAAACCCATCGAAATGTCGCATCAATCAATTAAATCAACTCCCATTCAAATTATTAATCCGACAAGGAGACTCATTAATAACCCATTGATTAAATTCACGAAATAAGCAATTAAATTATCAATCGGCTCAAAATGATCTTCGCGTATAAAATAAGTTTAATTTCACCCGATTATCAAAATCCATCGATGACATCGATAACGAACGGATATAATAATTGATCATTCGTTTAAATGTTTCATGATAAAATGAACAATCTAATCCTACGGCAACGTTCACAAGTGATAAGAACCGACTATCCTATCGCACATGAAAATACCTTTGTAAGAATTCAGAATATTTTCATAAAACTTTCCTCAGAGCGACAGTTACATTCCGGCGCGTTTACACGATCGACTAATGCAGCCGTTTTCTATTTCCAGTTTGTTTATAAATACCGTAACTTATGTAAGCCGCGCCATTCATCCTTTACTTCGAGTGGCTACTACATATAGATATACATCGTCTAAAATACCAGCTGCACGCTATCGACTCTCCAGAAGTCTACACATTCGAGTCATCAATTTTTGCACGTACCAAGTTTCTTCTCCTTCGTTTTCCATTTATTATACATCGTCGGCCGTTGCCTATGAAGAATTAAAAAAAACATTTTAAACACTTGATTAATGACTACAACATTCCCGTCCAATCAAAATATTAAAAAATCATCTCACCTCCAAGCAATTTATGCCTAACAAAATGTGTATATATATATATATATATACACATATATATAGACATGTAATACATGAATATAATAGTTATCATACCTCTGATCATATTTATGGTTAAATCCAAACTATCCTCTGCTCCCAATCCAACCATTGTGAGTTTTACATAGAAATAGCAAGCGTCAATCAACACGCAAGGCTTTACTTAGTCCGCCATGCTGTTTCCATAAATTTTTTTTTTCCACTCATCAGGAGCCGCACTGAAAAATCGCTGTTCCCTATGTAATCTTTATCTACCCACCTTTCCTTCTTTTTTAACGGCCTTGATATATTTTCCAATTGGCGATTTTCGATGTCCGCCATTAGGTAATTAGCAAAGCGTGCCCCCTCGCTCGTTAATTTAATTCCAAACACTGAGTAATTGGATCATCTTTGGATAACACGGACCATCCAGTAACTTTAGTGTCTGGGGAAAAGTCCAGAGTTCGTCGGATCGATTAACTTTCCTCTTATGCATTTTCGCACATCCCTTATCTCATTTGCGCCACGTGGTAAACTGTCAAACGAAACGTCACGATTACCTAAAAATATTTTTAATTAACTTTTACTTTGTAATTACCTAAAAAATTTTTAATTAAATCTCATGCTTACGTAAACTTATAATTATGTTTTTTTTTATGCTTATCAATTATTATTGTGTTAGACAATCAATGCGTAACTCCGTTTATCGATAAACGCACAATGTATAAACGATGTATAAGACAGTTATATATTGAGTACAGTGTAATCATGGCTTTAATAATTGCATACCTCAATATTACCCATTAATTAAATCATAAATAATTAACGATTAAGTAATCGCTTCTCTTATATCTCGACACAATCCCGATCATAATTATTCGTTTTATTAAAAAAATAAAAGTCACGTTAAATTTTCTATCAGTTTCGACTCCAGTATCAAATCTCTTGTTTTCGTACAGCGATTGGCTTTCGGTGTCAGTCGGCAAATGCGAAGGTGCAGATATGTGAAAGAAGTCATTGGAAATTTGGTTATTTTCCAAAAAACTGTGATATACATTGGTTACCCGGTACATAGACTATATTTTTATAGAACAGATGTGCAGTAAGAAGCTGCATGCGCTCGGAGCGCTGCTACGGCGTTTTTTCGAAGTACACGTGTTACTCTGGTTGTTCTAAAATAATTCACACTCGGTAAACTGTAAACTGATACAAGAATGAACCTACTCGAGGAATAATTATTGGCAAACGTAAGGGAAGCGACAAGCTCTCAGGCACTGATAAGAGAAATTGATTTTCCGAGGAAAAGTTGTACAACGGCAGCTTTTCTAATTCTCCAATATAGAGGTCACGTTCTCCGACGAAGGGTCCTGGGTAGAAACAATAAACTAAGGGCGACACACCACCCTTTACGATGGATACTGAAAACGTGATTTCTCCACTCGTTCCAAGGTCACTTTTAAATTTATTCCTGTTCTCATTGAATTTTCAAACGAGCATACTCGACGACCCTCGGCAAATTAAGCGCAACTAGCGGAATCATAAGAAAGTACAAAGAAGCTTAATTGGTAATAAGAAATTGCAATTTTACCAAATCACAAGTAATTTACATTCCTCGAGTTTCGTCTGTGTACAACGTTGAAAAATTTTTTATCGATTCGCGATCTAATGGGGAGAAGCCATTTTTCTTATAGCTGTCATCATGCATAATACTTGTCATAGCTTTCAGCGGAAAATTTTTTATTAATTAAATTTTTTAATTTTTTCCTCTGACAGCCATTATTTGTTCGAAAGGCACGTTTGACTAATCCCAACAAAGTTTCACGCTTTTTTTGTGTTTAAGTTTATTCGTCACTTTTTCTTTTCTATTTTCCATCCTAACGTTCTCTACTTATTTAAGTCCCCCATAAAATTATCCTATTGTACGTGTAACCTTTCCGAGGGACATTTTCATATGTTAAAAGCTACGGCAATTCACATTTGACTCCATTAAGGAATAGGCTTTTTTACGTGCTTGTAATATTGATTTTATCTATTTTGCCGAAAGAAGCCAGTCATCGAAGAACTTTCGTTTCTCTACGTCAATAGCGTCACAAAACTTGACTCTCTTGCATCGGCAGAGTCAAAGAGAAAAAAAAAAGTACGTGAAGTAGAAGAAAAACAACAAAGAAGCAACGCCAGATATAGACTATCGATTCTTGCGAAAGTTTCGATGTGACATTAAGTCATTAAATTTCATTTTCCATCGCTCTCACTCTCACTCTCTCTCTCTCTCTCCCCCCCCCCCCTCCCTCCCTAAGTCTATTCTACTTCTCGACGCAGCAGACTAAAGTCGAACTGCATTACTGGCGAAACACTGTGGCTATATTTATAACCCGGTATTTAGTCCAGCGCATTCGGAAATTACGAGTCAGCCACAGCATAAAGTCAAACGTGATTGCGTTCATCAAAGCGTGTTTTGCAAATTGACAAATATATACAGTAGAGCAAAGAGCATAATGTGGAGAAGAAAAAAAAATGTATGTCGACAAAGTGAAGGAAGAGTGAAAAAAAAAAAGATTACAATAATTTGCGTGACGGGATTTTGAATTTGAAAATTTTTGGTCCCTTTAAATTCTCCTTGCGACCATCGATTCCGCACTGATTGATGCAAATTTGTATTTTACAAATTTTACGTAGCCGTCGACGCCTATTACGCTTCAAGTTCATATTTCTGTCGAACTTAAATCGATTGCGACACGTCATCCCAGAGCTTACGTGTCCAAGTCCACAAGAGCTCGAGACATTAAAAGCCCCGAAAAAGCATTCTGACGCGAATTTTAACCTCTTATCCTTATTTTTGTCGAATTTCGGATCAGAGTCGCTTGGGATTTCTATAGTGTTATAAAAATTCACAGAAACCTCTACTAATATTTGTCTGCGGCTAAAATCACTTCTAGTGCCGATAAGCATAGCCTCGGATAATTTTTTTTCTCGATAAAAGCCCGCCACCTCGCTTCACAATCCCCTTTTGTATGACAATCCTATTAACAAGTACGTCTAGCAGTCATACGAGGGTGAATAATCACGTGGTACTAGAATTCCTAGCTGATCAAATTTTAAATAAGATTTGAAAAATAACATTGGAGGAATAGGGATTCAAAAATGCCCTTTTTACCCCAAAAAAAAAAATAGACAAACCTCTTAATCATCCTAAGACTCTTCGTTAAAATTTTTTTTGTATAAAAAATATCCTCCAAAATGATTAAACTCGACGCGGAAATCCATTCTGATATTTCTGACAGCACGAAATCCAAAGTTAATTTCGATTTCCCAGAGTACATATAAATAGATAATTCACCATCCCAACTTGACTTTTAGGTGCGTTGGTATCCTCCCTCCTCCCCCTATTGTACAAACAAAAGATGGCCTCCTCCGAGCACCCTTGCCATTTGGACAGCTGGCAGTATAAATTCAGCCGAATAAACAGCAAGAATAGTCAGCTTCCGAAAAAGCTCGAGTGGCTCTTGACGAGCTTTCGAATCTTCGGCGAATGTCCTGACAAATTCTGAGTTTCCGATTCTGCCAAAGAATAAGTCGTCGATTCTATTCGTTCTGCCGATAAATTTGTTAACTGCGAGCAACCGTCTGGAGGCTCTTTCGATTATTTCTCATCATACTTGTGACTGTACGAATATAAAGCTTGTACAATGACTGACGTGCGTATAATTTAGATTCAATTTGACTAACAATTAGCAGGAGTGATCAGTCTGACACACTAATGACCCAACTTAACCTCTACTCTGCCTTTTGGCTACAAGATAACCAAGAGGACGATTAAACTAATCCCAGTGACGACGTAGGCGTTCGTTCGTCATTTAATTCTATTAATTTCTTACACAGTAGGCTTAGCTTATTTTTATAGTCTATGGAGGTGTTATCGAGTAGACATTAAAGTTGACAGGAGTGATCAATATAAATTAAATAGCGCCAAGTCATAAAATCTAAACAAGGTTAATGATAGCTATTCATTAAATTAATTATTCGCGTACGCAATTAGCAACAGTGACGACACTGATAGATACAGCCTATGAAATTTTTAAAGAGGATGAGATCAAAAAGGAAGACGAGAAAAAATAAAATTAACTAAAATACTTGAGAGTTCACGCAATAGGTACAAAGGTCAATTCTCAAAGGGTCGCTAGATTAATTTGAGATTATTGGAATAAAAGATGGATCCATTGCCAACCATTCGGCAAGAACTATCAATCATGATAGATTATATACCTGGTGGTACTAAAAGGAGATGCTGCAAATCCTTTAAATCGTCTTTACGAATACTCATAAATACGAATTCGAGTATTGTGAATGAATTGATGGAAGACAGACGAAAAAAAAAAATATTACACCCGGTCGTGTGGATCTCGACGATTGATTAGGTCACGACGAACATTTATCTGTAATAAAAAATATTTTTTTTTAATAACGAAAATCTTCTATAATGGCACCGATATAACGAAGTATCATTATCATTGGTTCTAGCCAGAAAAAAGAAGTACCTTTTTTTTTGTCTCTGTAGGCGGGAGAGATAATAAAGAGACTGATACACGTCAGATAAAGTCTTTTGGTCCATTGGGGACCTAGAACTTATTAGACTCATTAGTCTTGGACGTTTATCCTAACTTATGTAGAAATCGTCAGATCCTCAAGATTGATAAAGTGATATGAGGAATGACGAGAATAACACGGAAATAACATAAATTTCTCAGTGCCTACTGACATCTCTATATGGTCCATGTATCCCAGGTCTTCGTAGACTGTGAAAAAAAAAAATTCGTAAATTTAATTTCTCTTTGAAATTTCAAAAACGAAAATCAATTCCAAGGCTAACCATATTCTTCCCAATGAGATATGAATGACAAAATACATGGTATTCACAGTTTTGACACTTTCGCCAGATCATCCACGGAGATAAGAAGCGATCGAACGTGATAAGGTACTTGGGTCTTTAAACAAATTGATCCTTGACCCAGACCGGGAGGTCCCGACCCCACAGTTAGAAATTCGTTAGAAAAACCAAGTTAGGTCGTATCTCGTATAAATTTCTTTAAAAATCACCTCGTCCCAGCGAAGAATTCACAACACTGTTATAAAAAAAAAAAAAAAAAAATCACAATCAATCTAATTGCCAATGTTGTCGGTACCAGTGTGCACCAATTGGCAGAATATGGGTTGGTTACCTTAGAAAATTGGTCCTGCGAATAATCAGCATAGCCCTGACTAATTATACAGACTTAACTTTCGGCTGTTTATTAGCGCCACCGGCAAAGATTCAATTTGAAAACTCGGGTACCTTTATTACCCTAAATTTCATTATTCTCCATGATGGTTGCACTTAGACTTCAGTACGCTAATTTATTAAATTATTCCTGATAATTAGTAGCAGAGTGAAACATCTATTACTGCGAATTTACCGTCCCCTACGTTCTTCCAGACAGTTTTCTACGGCTGATTTCATATAAGATACTATTGTATAATCGCGTTACGATATCACACAGCGTCCCGACGCGCGTCGGGGGGGGGGGGGGGGGGGGGGGGGG
>JASANN010000390.1:17322-44397 GCA_031762395.1 Calameuta pygmaea
CAGCGTCCCGCCGCGCGGCGCCCCCCCCCCCCCCCCCCACTAACTAGGTATATTTTCATACCAGCTCGCATAAGACACAGCTGAAAATTTTTCATCCCAACCCATTTACACCGTGTGAAAAAAAATTCTTTCAAATACACATATTACTCAAAATATGTGTCCCCGTATATTATTCCAAAATACATTGTTACATACGGATATACGTATAGTGAACGAGAATGAGGTAAAATTCGAAAATCATATATCCATACCGGAAGTCAACGTGGTACGGAAAACCTTCAAATTCTTAATTCTCGAAAAACATTAAATCCAAAAAAGTGGTTAAATTTTTTTTTCCCAAATATATATAACAAAGATATGAAAACTCCTGTAGGCTACTTCGCGATAATTCGATATACCGAAAATATTGTTAACCCGCATCGATTCCCGATCTCGTTCCAGGCTAAATGAAATAAGCCTTATCAATCATTTTCGAAGACTAAAATCTTCGCCTTGACATTGTTCCAAGATAAATCCATCATTCTAACCATTGCGTAGGTTCCATCGTACATAAGAGAATGAAAGTTCAAGAAATACGTCACTTGGTGGCTACACTTCCTGTCCACGTGAACCTATCGAGAATTCCCATAGACTAAAAGGAAATTGAGAGGGTCGATATAAGAAATGAAATTTCCAACGTAAACTTTAACGTTCCTCTCAAGACTTAAAAACTAGCCGTCGGCTGTGCTGAAAATTTATATTCATAACCTGACCCAACCAAACCTAACTTTAACCGATATCAGTGTCCAATCTTATACGTTAAACATAGATTTTTATAACCATCTGTATCACTTTGCTCATCTGCCTTATCTTACTTTCGTTAAATCTTCGTAAAAAGAAAATGCAGCCACGTTTTGGGGATACAAAGATACAGCATTACCAACTTGAAAGACCTTCGCGGCGTAAGTCTCCACGAAATTAGCTTTGTCCTTATAGATAATCCAGATCCATAATAAAATTCACATTATTGGAAAACAGTTTCTCAACGCCATATATATTTATCTTTTATGTATATAAGATAAATATACACATCTTATGTAAGAGCCACCGTTCTTGGGATGCTCAGCGTCAAGAATCTCTGGGAGTCTGACTGTAAGAATTATACTGAGTCCTGGGGTAACCAGAGACAAACGTCATTCTTCCAGGAATCTCTTATATTCACTGAAAATCCCTTTTGGCTACAGAGAGATAAAGGCCAGAGATACTAGAAATGATATCAAATTTAATGAATATATATATATATATATATATATGTGTGTGTGTGTGTGTGTGTGGTACGGCCAGTCCTTTATACGCGGAGGACCTGCCTAGACCTTGGACTCCACATAACTTACTGTCTAATCTAAAAGGACAATACAGAACCCAAACACGTTCAGGTTCCAAACGAGACAAAAAAACTTATACGCAGACTTCGCTATCGCGAAAATACATCACTCTTGTTTAACATTGCAAATCCTTTCTTAAATCGTACACCCAATTATACTTAGCTCCACTATTCTTATAAATTTACGTTAAAAAATGACTTTCAAGGTCGCACGAGAGACAGGCATAGATAATCATTCTTATGCATACGTACAGTATTTGATTTGAGAAATAATTCTTTTTCTTTTCTTCTCAATAATAATCAAGAAAGGAGGAGGGAATCTGGGAGGGATAAATCAATTTTTTTCAATTATCCGAAAAATTTTCAAATACGGGACTCACGTCCCTTTTTCTCAATTTTACGAAAGGCTCATACGATGGCGCTCGATACGGCCTTTTCTCATGCAAATAAATCTCACGAATGCGAAAGAAATTACGGGGGCCGCCAACGACACCCTGCGAACCTTCAAAACCAGACTAAGGAATTGGAAACACTAGGAACCACGATCTGCATTGCAAACCGCATCGTCTGCCATTTTCCTTCTGCTAAAATACTCGGCCCCCCCCCCCCCCCACGTCGCCCTTCAGAATAACAGTATTTACCCCATGCATTATGGATATACAAAAGACGGGTTGAACTCGTATCGATACTCTGACGTGATTAAAGTACTAAATTTAAAGACGATTCCATAAGAACCGTCGTGAAATTGTTACGTTCCTTGATTTAACACGTACGACGTCATATGTAATTTTCTTGAAAAAAACACACAGAAGGACAAATACACGTGACCTAATCCCCTTAACTTCAACATACATTGAAATCCATGTTTCTTATTAAAATTCATACGAGCGTCATAGAGCCACGAGCAGAGTGCAGCTTTTGATCAAATTGGGCCCAATTGTTGTATCTGATCACAAATTTCAATTGACGCTAGTGACAGATACTGGACGTACAGAAGAACATTGATCAACGATATTTCACATGAAATTCATACAAAATTTATTATTTTTCAAAAAAAAAATCGTTAACGGTACGCACCATCATCAATCTCCATATTTATTAATATCCCGAACAAAATTCTGGATCGGTAATCCCTATTTAATAGCAGAGAAGAGTCATGGTCTTACTAGATATAACTTTTATCGCATCAATCAATCCCATGATATATGGCAGCTTATCATAGAGACGCGTTGCCAAGAATACCCCCCCCCTCCCCCTCCCAAGAAAATCCCGCGATAACATTCGTCCTTGTCAATTTCTTCGATTGAATCGATTGTCAGATCTTTGAAAATTTTCTCAAAATAAACTACCAACGTTATTCACCCGCTTTCATTTTTCAGCATCCCCCCCCCCCCCCTCCCCTCGACCAATCATCATCCGCTCTCGCTCTTTCGCTCTTAACTAGCCCCGCGCAATATTCCACCCAAACAAGATATACCATCCATGCGTATAAAAGTCTAATTTAAAATAAAATAGCTCACTTTCCCAAGAAAAATATTCCAATTCAATCCATTATCGAATACATTGATTCGATTCGTTGAGTCAGTACTGTACAGCATTGTCGGAGTTATAAAGAATGATTGCAAATCCCCTTTTAGAGAAAAAAAAAAAAAAAAATATCCATCCTTCTCCTAACACAAGAGGAGAGAGAAAACCCAAGAGAGAGAGAACGAGAGTTGTTTAGCTCAAGCGAGAAATTTCTGTCGCAGCAAAGAAATTCTATCCTCGGTTTATTGGATGCAATTGAGAATAGCTATTACGTCAAACGAAGAGCTCTACTTCCTTATCGTTATCAAGTAGAAGGTAGTCTTAGTCATAGGGGTCGATATGTAGTTCTATGTAACTCGTGTCTCTCGCTTTCGTTTTCTGAAACTCTATCGAGCCCATTTTGGTATTACCATCGGCGACAAATGATAATACCATTAGTAAATACTCGTCGCAATTACACTACCGCAATGGAAGGGAAATGACGAATAGACCCGATGGCCACTGATGTTCTCCAACTGATCACACGATAGGGGATGATTGGCGCCGTTGGGTATCATTCGCCCCTTCGGCCATTAATCATCGTACGTCCAGCATCAGACGAGCATCGAGACCCTTTGGCCCAACGATACGTTCCCGCTGTGTTCGACATCAATCCACTGGAGTTATATCGGTTTCTATTAGAAATTATATAACGCTGCGTGACTATAGAATTTTCTTGAAATGGACGTCGGTACTTCCAACGACGACTAACCTAAAAAAGTAACCTAAAAAAAGAAAGACCATGAGTACGTCAATTGATTTCAAGGATAACTTTCTGTGAACTTTAATAAAGCCGCATCATTTTTTGCCCGAGCTTATATCAAAGATTTAGTTTTATTGGGTCATTTTGTGATTACACGTTTGGTAGGGAACCCACGAGCAAGTGTCAAAATTAAAATAATTTATTCGAATATTCAGGGTAAACATTAACCAAAGTTCAAGACACGTATGAGACGATCTAAGCTAATCGATTGAAATCTGTTGACTTGGATCAATCAGAAGCTTAAAGCTCTTTGTAAAAGTTATATACGCTTTTTGATCAGAAAATTCAGATTTTCTTTACATCCGGTTTTGCTTTTTATCGTTAACTCTATGGGGTCGAAGCGGGACGCTCTTATGCGCAGGTTGCGAGTGGGCGAGAGAGAGACACTCTTGCGCTGACTTTTCGCAAAAGAATGCTGCTAAACGTGCCCGAAAGTTAGTTTAAGTCGACTTTCCATTACGGATCCATATTTATTTATGACTGGCTCAAAATCAATAGGATCTCCCATCTATGGGACTTTATCGATAATGGATTTTCCGCGCTATTTACCCATGGATACGCTGTGCCTGTGAAATAAGAAATTATATGGGTCATTCCATCCCAAATCACCAAATTTTAAAAATCATATTTTTTTATTTACCTGAATTTTTCACATCTTCTAGTGTGTATCAAAAAACGCTTACCTGTACATTTTTAGCCCTTAATCTTCAAAAGTTCTTAAGATATCAATTTTTGAAAATTTCAAAAAATTGATGGTATGGCAAGTTTAAAAAATTCATGACTCCTGATCAATTAGTCATAATCTGAAAGTTATGGAGGTCATTTTTTTCGTCTTGAAATGTAGTTTTCGAAAAAAAATATGAAAAGATCAAATTTTTAATTTTTCAATTTTAAACTCAAATTTTGAGTCTTTTTTAAGAGCGACATTTTTTATTTTTTTTTTTTAATATATGTTATACTACATTACGAAAGAAATTTTTTAAGCTGTTGTTCAAGATGGGATTCGAATATCGATTTTTTAACCCACTTTTTCTTTTTTTTAAGTCCGGGTTTAAAAAAATTATAATTAATACCAATGTACAGTGCCAAACATCCAAAGTACTTAACTTACTCGATTCATTGCGAAAATATTATCTTTTCTCCACTTTTTAAACAGTTTTTATGAGTCTTGCTATGATATTCCATCTAAATATCGAAAATCTAAATATAGACATTCAATATTGGTCAAAAACAATCTTTCGATACTAAATGAAAAATTCAGTTCTTCTTTTTTATTTTATACTAATCATATTTGATAAATTTTTATTGGGCGCATTAACTTCATTCTTTTACAGTAATTTTATTCTGCGTACTATATTTTTAAGTGGAGTGAAGTTGTAGCTGAAGTGTTTCTAAAAATCGGATGTTCATAGATCTAACATACAGTGACCTCTAGCGACTAATCAACTAACTTATTCTATCTACAATTTGTATCAATTATAAACCTCAAGACTTCTACCATCTTTGTTTACAATTATGTTAATAAGTCTAGCATTCGAAGTGAATATTTTACTTATTAAATTGAATATTTCCAGCTCGTTGATTTACGTTTATGTGAGATTTATCAAAATCATGGTATCTAAACAGTCTTATGATCGTTGTTGCAATCCGTTTGAAATTGTTAATCGTGTAAGAAAAAACAATTTCCGGGAAGTATTAATTATCATTTTTTTTAAACGCGGACTTAAACAAAGAAAAAATGGGTTAAAAAATCGAAGATGTTTGAATCCTATCTTGAGCAACAGCTTAAAAAATTTGTTTTGTAGTGTAGTATTAACATATATTTAAAAAAAAAATCAAAAATGTCGCTCTTCAAAAAAACTAAAAATTTGAGTTTAAAATTGAAAAAATTAAAATTCAATCTTTTCATACTTTTTTTCGAAAACTACATTTCAAGACGAAAAAGATTACCTCCATAACTTTTAGATTATGATGAATTGATCAGGAGTCATGCATTTTTTAAACGTAAGCGTCTTTTGATACATGCAAGATGTCAAAAATTCAGCTGAATAAAAAAATATGATTTTCAAAATATGGTGATTTGATATGGAATGACCCATATATATCCTAATGAGAATTTTACATGTCCCAATCAGGGATTCATCCACCATGTTTGATTGGCTCCTCTCGCACACACCTCGTCCTCTTTCTCTATCAAGCTTTCAATTATGTAAATTAAAATTCGATCGCTTCAATATTTTTTTCACGTATTGCCTTTTTTTTCCCCCCCAACAAAATAAGAGACCCAATACATATAGGTGACTCGGTAAAAATGTAAAAGTGGAATACGAAAAATTGTATTCAGCAAACGAAAATTTTCTAAGGCAAAGCCGCCTAAAACATTGAGCAGTCTAGTAAAAACAAATAAAAAAAAGAACCCAGTAAAATTAATCAAATTCGGGAATTCCCAGTAACTATGGCAACGTGGAGGGCCGAAATAACTTGGTAATTTTGGAAATGCCTACGGCACATTTCGCAACACGACTAGACCTCTTGTGGAGCTTCGCGAAGAGGCGATTCGTCGCGAAAAACAATTTTTTCACTTCGTTAACCCTTCTGGCACAATTCGACTAGTTCACTTTTTTTCTCGCCCCCAACTGCACCACTGTTGCCAACCAAACAATCCGATACAAATCAAGACCAATCTCGAGACAGGATTAAAAAACGTCATCAGTCCAAGTCCTTCGGTAGATTAGATGAACGAATTATGATATGATTTACTCAGAAAATTACACTATACATATATACAGCTAGAATACTTTGCTAGAATATCACCAGCTGAAGTTGGACGCAATTGAACGATTCCGTCAGTCGAGGTCGTCGAGGTCGTCGAGGCCGTCGAGGCCGTCGAGTCCGTCGAGTCCGTGGGAGCTTGTTGAACAAATGAAAGATTCTGAGGCTCATAATGTTAATAATGTTTTGACGTTAACTTTAATTTCCTTTAATGATATCAGACTGTTCTGATTGATCAAATCACCAATTTGTGCTGAACTTCAGGTCGAGTATTTGCTGTGAATAACCCTATACATATGTATGTATCTATCCCCATTGACAATTGGGTTAGATGCAGATACAGCAATTCGTGGCAACGTGCAATGTTCAATTAACTAGGACGAAAAAGGACAGAAACACTGAACGAATACAGTGCTAGATATTACAGGAAGGATTGCCCAGCCTTCCTGACCAGCCTAAAATATTCTTTGAGTTTCAATTACTTTTTTCTTTTCCATCTTCCAGCTACTCGGTTGCTACACTACATTGGTTTTTGCAACTAATTGAATCAAATCACGCATAGTCTTTTTATAAAGAGATTTTAATACTAGACCGGTTCGCTTTAAAGGCCTGTCCTTTAAAGTAAGTGAGGACCCTTGCAGGGTGAATTAATTACCAGACGAAGAACCCTTAATATATTAGCCAAGGTATTTAACAGCGACAAGTCTAGTAGAGCTTAAGCCCACGTGGATTAAAGTACTTCAGCATTTCTATCCATCCAATACGGAAGCAGCCCTGGACTTGGAGTCCACATATGCGTACAGTGACTATAAACAGAGAAAAATAAGACAGCCATCAATAAGTTAATCAAGTATAGAAAATAGTAAACGCCTGTCAGCTACAAGTCGGTCAATCATTCAAAGAGAAAGATTGATGAAATTAAAATTGCGCAAGCGATGGAATTTCATTTAAATTTCACTTTTATGTAAATGTTCAAACAGATTTCCATTATTAAAAAAATTAATCAGAGACTTGAATGACATTTTTTTTATCCAATATGCTTACACACAATCCACCAGTATTTAACATTATTCGCAAATAAGCCACCCCCTCGTTGTTAACAGATAAAAATAGTGTAGCAACGTCTTTTCAAATTTTTCATTTAATACGTTAAGAAAAATATATATTTATAATATTATATAATATTATATAATAAAAATAAATACATCGAAAATTCCTAGTCAAGTTTTTCTGCATACAATTTGAATAACAAAATTCCCACAACAACTTTCAATCCATTTTTATTCAAGTCGCAAATTGCCTTTGAGATCCATACGGGTTATATAAAGCAAAGCCAAAAATTAATCATGTCAAGTTCACGTGAGAATATGAAAAACTGGTATACCGTCCAAACAGCGATTTTGCCTCAGTCAACGAGCCAATAACGTTGCTCTTACGATTCAAGTTCATAATATTTCAATATTATACTCGAGTTAACGCTCAAAGGAAATAATTGCATAAAATACGTTATTACATGATAAACTCGAATATTTTAAAGTCTGAAACTAAGGAGAGAATGAAATTAAATTTATAAAGGATATCCAAAAAAAAAAGCAACCCCTAGCTACCTAGCTGGCCGTCGCCTACCCTAAAACGACTTAGGGCCCACAAAGAAGGTCTGCGTCGATCATCATCAAGTTGTTTAAGCGGATACTGATTTAATATAAATTATTAAAAGAAAAAAACATATATAATATTGTTCAATTGCATTCAAGTCTTAACTATTTTCTACACTCTCGTTGAACTTGACTAATTGGAATTCAATTAATGTCAAGGAGTTTCGTTGATTCAAAATAATTTAATTCCAGCACACAAATCCATTGAGAACGTCGAACGTAGCATTTCCACAAAATATAGTCATTAGTAGTCAGTCCAACGTGTTACATGAGATTGTAGGAAAGCTCTATTCGTTATCGTTAGTGTTGGCAATGAGGGTATCCAAATTTCGGTACCTTCGCCGGTCCTGTATTCGCAAGCTAAATCGACAGGATGAAAGGAGCCCTTTACGCAACAAGAAATAGTTAAATATGAATTAATCAGACGACAAGCTTAGTAGTGTAAATTATTCTGGAAACTGATATGTTCAGAAATTCCAAAATTACTTGAAAAAAAAAAAAAAAAAAACAGCCATTACGAATCTCAATGCTGCACAGCACGAAATTCAAATGAATGATCACAGATAAAAGTCAATTAATTTAGCTAAACCACGATCTCGTGGATACTCACCGATCGGATGATCCTGGTCCACGAGGAATGAGCTGTCAATCGAGTGGACCATTCGCCGATCCAAAATCAAAATCCCATTTCGAATGGTCGTTCCATCAATATTCCAAAATCCAGTGTACGCAAGGCGATGAAATCCGTAATTCAAGTAAGCACTACAAAACAGTTCTACCATTATAATCAATAGCTCCGCGCACTCGAGATTCAAAGAACGACTGACAGGTATAAATCCAAAAAGGTAATAAAGGGGGAAAAAAACCTGCCTATTTCCCGAAATCACCCGAGGCGATAGCCAAGAGTAAGCACGCGATTCTCCATCCTGTTTGTATTAGGAGTTATTTAATGTACAAATATTTATGGCATAGTAGTCGAATTTTTAAAAGTATTTTCCAATTAAAAGCAACAAATAATAGTTAATAATAATAGAGGGTAAATCAAATATTATGATCATGTCTCCAATGTTATACCAGGTGTAAAGGGTGCACAGCGAGATTAAAGTGTGTACTGTATTATTATGTGTAGAACATTCTGTATCGTGTGCGCCTCTGTTGTCTTGAATATATCTGCAAATATAACAAAGGATGGGAGATGTTATTATGTAATAATAATTACCTGAGCAAGATCGACGTGAATAATACGGTTAACGAATGATAGATCGAATTAATATTTACCGTATCAGCGGATGTAATCGTAGTCAATTAAAATGTCTGTTCTGATGGGAGCTTTGAAATATGAACATTTCGTGCTGTTGGAGACTCAAATAAAATAAGTGAAAATTAAATTTTCTATTGCGTTCTCGTTGCCTCTCTTACAAATTGATTGATTTTCTGTGATATTTAATAATATGGGTTGTTGTGAATGTTTACTCAGGCCACATGGTCACGTGTACTTTGAAAAATATTTGCTTAGGATTTAAGTAAATATTATAACACATGTTAGAAAAATCTAACGAGTTCTGCTGGCCCCCCCCCCTCCCCCTCCACCACTTATCTAACAACTATGTAACATACATAATTAATGGCAAATGCCATCTATATAAAAAAAACTATCAATTTTTTTAAAAATCACGTATTTTCAAGACGTAGGAATTCCGAAATCACTATACGAAAATGCGAAATATCTGTTTGCCAAGAAACATACATCCGAGTCTGGAAACTTTCCTTTAGAATCTTCAAGAGAAGATTGCCATTCTTCTCTGACAACTGAGAGAGATGTACTCACAGATACAAGATCTATCCGGACCTTAAACAATGTGAATGTAAAATAGTAAATCCTATTAAAATCCGTAAATTTGTTCAATAAAAATACAATCAAAGTCTTAGGCGTCCCTTTGAAATAATACCTGTATTGATTTCTGCACAGAGTGCCAGTAGCAGTAATAATGGACCAGCAGGTCTGACACTGGATCCTGGTGTTGGCGGTCGACGGCAGCCATCCCAGCAATCATTCCACTCATCAAAGAGTAATCATTCCCATCATTCACGACACCAGCCGCCGCCGACGACAGCAGCGACGTCGACGCCGCGAACAACCTATCAAATCCCAGAGGTGGCAGCCCGATGTATACGTAAGCTATAAATTAAATACAGATGGTTAGGAAGAGAGAAACTAAGTCGAGAATAAAAATATAAAAATTAAAATTAAACCTCAACGAGCGCGTCCTAACTCTATTTTCCAGACGTGAGATCCTCCTCCAGGAACCTGGTCTCTACTAGGAATCAACAAAGCATTACTAAAATGCTCCTATTAATCAGCACGGTATTCATATTACTGAATTTACCCAGGTAAGAAAATACATGCTGTTGTTTCCACATTAAAATCTTTATTTGTAATAATTCAACAATCATAACGAAGCTCTTCTAAACTAGACTCAAATTTCAAATTACCTATCGTGTACGCTATAGGGAGAGATAGAGATAAACAAGAATTTCATCAAGCATATACATACGTTGTTAAATCCATTGGTGTAGAAATTCATTATAGCCACACGAGCTGGTCAAACATTTCTGCAAAACTTTGAAAATTTCATTATATATTTAAAAGGGGACGCGAGTTGATCTTCGATGAAAGAGAAGGGTGTGATGATTAAGGATTAAAAGCGAACGTGGAGTTAGAGGGTAGAAAGAAAAAGCATAAATATAAAGGGAGACGAAGAGCCACGCAACCGTAAATTCAAGGGAGCCTTTATTTCCCTTCGAAGTACATAAGTACACGAAGTTATTGGACCGAAATATTTTTATCGAATGATTCTCGATAACAAAGCTTTTGCCAAGCTCAGCATTTTTTTACATCAGGCTGTTCTGTTATTATATACATATAATCTTAAATCTAAAACTCTAAGCACGATACGTAGTACAGGACCAAATCTCTTTTTTGTCACAATCTAACGTCATTTAAATAACATAGCCCAGCCGTATGTCAGTGAGGTTAGATTACGTTTAGGTTACTTTTCAAAAAATTTATTTACGCACCTGGGCTGACGTGCTGGTCTGGATGATTTTCCTTGTTCTTCTTTTCAGTTATGTCATTCGACTCTGCGTATTCTTCTTTACTCTTGCGAAGAAGGACACGCCTGCTCTGCTGTGGTGTCTACAACAATTCTTCATGCTTCTTTACTACACCAATTTCAGCATCAATTTCCTGCTTTACGCAATGTGCGGCATCACTTTTCGACGCTGTCTCGAGCAACTACTGCGCAAAGTATTGAAGAGTCTGACGAGGTACCATTGCAATCCGCAACGGTACATATAGCTAGCGTTTCGTTACACGCGCTCCTTGAGAAGTCGTACGGAAACTGTTATAATGGTAACCGTAAGAGAACCAGTTAATCCATAATAAATTGGTTGAATTATTAAATCAAACTCACGAAGTTTAATATTAAGGACCGCGAAGACTTTGTAACGTAAAGAATGACATTTTTATCGGCATGCAACTAACTACAAGCTGTGGCGCATGCGCGTGGGACGACGGGCCTCTTTGACCAATCGGTGCGTCGTGACGTCGTCAGTTCCACGATTCAAATTCAAGGGACTCTTTTACATTGTCACACAAAGAATTGTCCAACCGATTAATAATTGTTGATTGATTGCAATTATGTACAATTGAAATTCGACTGTGAGATAGAAGGAATATATGTATATAATATTTAAATATGAAATGTATAATACGACGAATTGTGAAATCGTAGGAATTCCTCGCTACAGGGTTATTCATCGTAGAATGCAACTGAAAATATTTTAACCTCCAAATTCACAGTTTTAATTGCAATGAATAATCTTGTACATTTGTCACTACTTCTTGGCTTTAAATATTCTTCGATGTTTTTACGTATAATCGAGAAACATTGTTTAACGTAAAAATATTAAAGGTACTTGGATCTTTCAAGGTAGGAAGTAGATCGAAACTTCTAAAAAGATAAGAATGATATGCGAAATGTATATGAACCAATAATATTTGGTCAACCGTCAATTTTGCCAACTTGACACACCAAATACGAGCATTATGTTAAGGTTAGAAAGGATTCTTCCATAAAATGATAAAAGTGTGTTAAGTACGGACAAAATGGTTCGGCAGGATACCCAATATTAGATCAATATCACGGACAGTGCCATACCGAGACGCTCGGTAAGGCGTCGATTCCGTCGCGACGTTTCGTATAAGAAAAAAAAAAAGGATCGTCCATTTCCATAGGGTTGATATGCTAATATTCCAATAGATAAAAAGTTATGGAGGGTTTCTGGAGGACAGCCATAGGTATGACAAAGAAAAATGAAAAAACTAGTTCGACAGGCTACACCTGCGAATAATAAAATGACTTATCGACGGGTGAGGATTTTTCCAAATTTGCATTTTACTACAACGTCGCTACCTAAATGAATTTTGTATCCATCACAAAAAATAACGTCAGTCCGTTCTTTTCGAGAATAATACTTTTTGATAATTTTCTTTCTCTTTGACATTTCTCATATAATTCTTTTTATTGCCATATTATATACCCGTATTATGTATAAAGTGCCGGGGGTTGAAAAAAATTTGAAAAATTTTAAAGCCATTACATTCCTGATTTAACGGTCTGATTGGTCATTGTACTCGTATCTATATTCAAATATACCATTGAGTAATTTAGTCGCATAATTTTGTTTATTCAGACTAAATTTTATTTTACCTCCCTTCACGCGTGACCTTGATCTTGAAATTTTATCGAGAGCATTAAACATTGCACAAATTGACAGCCAAAAAAGAAAATTTGAAGAACGGATATTCTTCTTTTCCTTTAACTTTTTTTTTCCTTACTCAAAAAGATTGACATTAATTTTTACAGTTGTTTCGTTAAATCTCTCTATGACGATTAAAGTATCGAATTTTCAATTATCTTATCAAAGCTCGAAAAGCTGAACGAAAGATTAGACAATCGCAGAAGGAGAGTTAAAAAGTACTGTAAATGGGATGAAGTTTCAAGTGGCAAAAGGTGAGTTTGAGAAATGTGCGAAAAGTTACAAAATAAACAGTAAACCGTCGCCTTCGTTTCCCCTATTGTGAGACCCTTATCACGGATTTAAAAGGATAAAATTATAATGGATTCCGTAAGGACGGAGTTGGGAAAACGAAAGATCAGCGAAAAAAATCAACGTCGCAGTCGCGATTAAAAAAAAAAAGTTTCCGGTTCACTGCAATGGAAACCTAATAAACGGCATGAATAATTCGCAGTAAGGTTAAAACCTAATAAAACTTTTACAGAACGCGAAGGAATCGAAGAATACATCTTTCTGGCGTTACTCAAAACAGTAATCACTCTTGATAATTAATGATGAATATTTAAGTAAGGAAAAATAAGGTCTGGATTAACAAGTTCTCGATTGAATAAACTTATATTGCTTTTTTTTGTTTTTCATTAAATTGAAAATTCAATCACGTTCACAAAGGATTATTTTTGAAAAAAAAAAGAACATCAAATGAATTGCCCATATTGTCCAACAACGAAAAATCTCATGTAAATTTATTCGCCTTCGTACATGCCTGTCCTTAAACATTTTTCAAGTATCTAATATCGTATCACGGAAACTATGGCGACTGAGGAAAGGATGACCCAAAATAAAAAAAAAAACCACATTGAACTTTCTGCTCTTCAAAGAAGGAAATAACTTTGGCCAAAGAATCGTCTGGTTTTATATTTCAAAGTTGGTTTCAGCGTGAAGTCATCGCAAGCAAATTGAAAAACAATTGTTGTTTTTCGAGAAATAAAAATTGTAAAAATACCTACGTGAAAGGAGCCTCGCTCTAAAAGTACTGTATATATAGAAAAGTATTATCGCGAAGAAAGAAAAAAAAAAATAAGAAAAAAAAAAGAAAAAGGAAAAAGGATATCACCCTTGTAAATCTGTAAATAACAAAAAAAAAAGAAAAGAAACAAAAGTGTACAAAGATTGCGAACCGAAAGTGACGCTAAGAAGCCAATGAGACTTTCATAAGAAATCCAATGATGATAAGAAAATTAATTAGTCTTAGATATTAGTTTAATTAAGATCTCGTTACGCAGCAGGAAGACCCGCCTAACTTTAATCTAACATAACCTAAAGTGACGTCGTAAATGTACGTAATCTAAGTCGAATATGAGGTCTATGTTAATTCTATATTTAATGAAAATAATAGACTAGTTCATTTCCGACCAATGAAATGTAAATGAATGTCTGAATCGACCCTGCAATTAATTTTCATTTGATAATACATAACAGGAAGATGCTGCATTTACATGTCTACCTATACCGTAGTAAATTTAATAAAATCAATGTAATTAACCAAACGCGTTATATCTGATAACAACTGATATCTCTAATGAGAGACGATTTTAATTAAGCGTCATTGGTGCCATGGGGTATCATTACGTCATACTCTTAGACGAAATTCTGCCGTTCAAAGGGGTTAGCTTTCATTAAGTGATCAAAAAAAATTGTATCGATTTTTGAAATCGATGATCGATTCGAAGAATTTTAAGTATCCGATAAAAAAAAATTCGACAACCCATAACATACATAAAGTATATATACCATATAAGTGTACGTATATATGTATATACATATTTCTTTTTCTTATGTTCCTCCATGTGCTCCATAATTTATTGACATCAATAAAGAGTTATATTTCGTAAGCAGTAAGCCGTATTGCGTAACTGTATTGTTTCCTTTAAACCTGACAGATTTTTATTTAAAAAAATCATATAACGAGCCCGTACTCTGTTTTTCTTGGTAGAAAAAGAAACGAGCACCTACGTTGGACGTAAAGAAAATAAAAAAACAGAATGGAGCAGCCGTTTGAAATTGAATGATGTTTTTTTTGAATTTAAAGAAATATCACGTAACCGTTTGTTATCACATGAAATTTGTTATATTATTTCTCCGCGATGTGGATTAACGGTATACGGTTATTGAAACATTTTCTGAAAGAATTTTGAAAATTGGAAATTATCATTTTCATACAACCGTAATGAAATACTTCTCGTCTTGTTTTTTGAAAATTGTTCAAATTCCTAATGGAAGTATAAATTAGCAATGTCGAAGGTACAGGCAGATTTCAACGTAGATACTAAATTCATTTGAAATTCCTGTATGAATATAATATGAAACATTTACTTATTAAAACCCTAGAAAGTCAATTAAATCAAATTGAATATAGCGACTGAGAAGATTATGAGCATTAAGCACGAATGTCAATTGTTCGTACGAGAGAGATCATTTTGAAAAAAAAAGAAAAAAATTAAAGAAATTATTTGCTCTGAAATTACAAACGTTTCAGGTATCCAGTATGAATTTAAGTGAACTTGAGCAAACCCTGGTAGGATATTTAAATTTCTATATAAAAACGTACGGTTTACATTTCCATGTGTGAGCAAGCAATGGTTTGCATTTAGAATATTGAAATATCACGTTTTTCATATCGCAACCCAATAGAAGCATACGAGATTGATATTTCGTATGTTGAATCGAAGGTAAATACTTTCGATTTCCTCGAAGAATTTCATCGTCCAATTCTGCTGACTCTGAATGTCGGCAATGCCAAAGAAAGTTATTTCTCCTTCGGAGTGGTAGTCTCCAGTTGTGGGATGACTTGTATTCAAGTAATATTACATGAGACACAAGGGAGGACGGTTTCCATAAATTTGACGAAATAGGAAAATATAGAACTCGAAGGAATAAGGAAACGTATCTGTCCTATGTTAGTACCAGTAGTAGGACTTGTATACGTATAGTGATATGTAATATTACCCTTGTCTTCCCTGATCCTGTGGGTCCCACCAGCATTAAGCCATGACGTACCACAGTCGTTTCATACAGCTGGATTACTTTGCTCACGTATTCTGAAAATAAGACAAATTTATTGTATCAAAATGACAAGAAATACTCTGTACTTGACATTGATTTCCTTTTTCTTGCCTACTGCCAGAAAATAATAACATTTTTCATTTACATTCCATAATGTAAATGGGAACGTTTCTTACCCAAAGAGATAGTCAAATGGAATTGTCTCTTCGACTTAGACAAATTCGAATTAGTAAACTTTTATGAAATTTGATTTAATCACAAGTAATTCTTATCACGTATCATAATACAATACAATGTAAACTCTTGACTGACAATGAGTTCCAAGATAGCCGAATATCAAATGAAACGTGATTCGTTTGATGAATGGAATAAAAAAGTTTGTAAAAATAATTGAAAGTATTGAAATACGAGATAGAGAGAGGGAGAGGGCGGGGGGGGGGCATTGTGCATGTTTCATGATTCCTAATCAATCGAAGGGAAAGGCTAGTAAGGGAGACCAATAGACGAGAGTGAGAAGCCTAATCAATCGAAAATGCCTAGAAGCATGAAACAAGGGTGGCTAGAGGAATTTTCCGAGCATCCAGCGAGCCAAGGATCGAGCTTGAGAAATTCAAGGAAGATGGAAGCCACGAGAGTGTCCTCAATTTCACACAACCCTTTAAAGGTCTCTCCGGCCGTCATCGTTCCCGCACTCGAGGCTGGAACGTGTGGCGGCCATATTGTCAAGAGGATAACATCAATCACCGAACTGACCTCGTTGTTCCTCCGACGTACGATAGGAAAATGATTGCTTTTTGACAGACAGGCGAGGGTTAAAAATATCTGAAAATGAACCAAGCAGCCCTTCAACGTCGTATTCCTAAGAGCCACCTGGCCACTCATCTATCGTTCGCTGAATATTCGATCGCCCTGCGCAACATAGACAATGCTACTTGAGTGAAAGTAAAGTCAAAATAAATAAAGTGAAACACAAGGAAATATGCAAAGCAAGAAACGTAACCGACAGAGGGTGCTTTTTGTAATGATGCGCAATACGGCTGACTCGAGTGGTTTCGTACTACATTACTACCAACCCTTACTAATATAGAGGGGTTCTATATTGCTTGGAGGGTTCTGCTACTTGTTCAGCCGTGACTTTCTAATTTTCTTCGTTCAACGAAGGAAGTTATTCGACCCTTAGAAAAGAATGAAATTTCTCTTGCAGCACTGCTCTGAGTTAGACTCTTTATAATCTACCCTAAACACACTCTCCGTGTATAATGTATATATTTTTTAATTTAATCAAGCGGTACGATCGAATTCTGATCTTAAAAATAAAAAAGAAGAGTCTTCCCGTGCCTTCGAGCATAAGCTCTCCCTAATATTCTTTCCTGTTCTCTAGGCTCTTTTTACCTTTACCCTGCAAGATCCGAGGAGACGAAGGTTCGATTTTTTTTGTAGACAATTGGTATTCACGCGGCGTCTCCTTATCGCTGTTCTTGTCAATTGTCGCTCGAGGGTGAAGAGGTGTCCAGGGAGTGCGTCGGAGACACTGATCGGACAGGCGCGAGTACAAGACAGATTGGCAGGAAATTTAAACCAAAACACGAAAGGTGTCCCACGAGGGTGTGTGACTCCGTGAATCTTATAAGACTCCAAAAAATGCTAAGATTTTATCAAGGAAGTACATTTACAGACGGGACAAATAAAAAGGAGATTAAGAATAAATTTTATGAAAATTTTCCGTCACATTCGTACGTGTCTTGTCGAGGCTCCAATTTTTTCGAATTTCGAACAGCCCTAAGTCACCCTCTTGGCAAGAGAGTCCCCCCCACGCTTTTTCATTGTATTACTTAAACTTCGGTAGAATTTCAAAGTGGCTCCAGACTCAGGAAGCGGCGGTAATATCAATAATTTCTCAGAATACTTGCTCAGTGTACGTCAAGACACTTATATGCTTGACTGTACCGTGGAAATGAAATCCTACTGAATTAAACTGCTGCTTCCAAAAGACTTTTAGCGGGACATCAAAATAAATAAGAATTTCAGAAAAGTCATTGCCAGTCAGGGTCTCTCTCGGATTTCCATTTCGACGTGTTTTACACGTGGATGAGAGATTGGCCTGTAGACGGAACTGTTGAGGTTTTATGGTGGATGAAGGAAAAAGAAATCCCTGGAGGTCTCTGTCAAAGAGGCGAAGCGTGGAAGTATTCACTGTGGTAAATAAATTATAATCGTACAAAGTAATTTTTCATTGATTCTTTCCCGAGGTAGTTAACCACCGTATCGCGTGTTTATTTTTAGCGCATTTATGTAAACAGGAAAGACTGATGCTTTTATGGCAATACGAAAAGGTCCTTTTTTACCTAAATACGCTAAAAGTAGGGCTTACGACAATACATTGAAAGGGAGTAGATTGTTTGGACGAAAGTACATAGATCCTCGACAGCTTTAATCTTCGTCGCTGGGTGAAGAGACGGTTGCGAATTGTTGGAATATGAAAATACAGAAATCGCAAAGCCAAGTCGGAGGAAGAGTGAGAGAAAGAGAGAAAGAGAGAAGGAGAGAGAGAGAGAGAGGGACAGAGAGAGAGAGAAGGGTAACGTTTTTGAAGTTTTCCCGACGCCTTGACTCTGCGTGGATAAATAATTTAATTTTTTGGCATGCACGTACCAAGAGAGAAAAAACAAGCAAAGGAGGACTGAAATTGGCCAATACAAAGTTCTCGTTATGTTTGTCATAAAGAAATGTTGTTTGCAAAATATACATCGATGGAAGAAAATAATTATGAAAGTCTAATTTGAAATTACATTGCTCAGTTGCTAAGTGGAAATTGTAAATTTTTTTACTTTTAAATTCACTTATAAGGTGATCAATTTGCGTGATCAAAAAATTGATAGCACGAGGATCCACTTTAAGATTGGCAAATGACACATTTTTTTTAGAGGGTGAATAGCAAATAGCGACATACGTTTACTGCGGATTTTGGATTAATAAATTGAGTCAATTTTTTGTTGAGGATAAGCATCAGTTTTATCAAGGGTAAAGGAAGCTCACCGTCTACGTCCTGGAGACCCATTTTCTTGATGGATCTTCTGATTCCTGCCTCCAGAATACCATGGTCTACGTTTTCCTCCACCAGCTTAGGAAAAAGGTCGGATACGATGCCTAAAGTGTTGAAGAAAAAAGAAAAAAGGACAAAGAAAAAACGGGGTTTAAATTAATCGATCAGAATTTGCATATAAAATTCCGAAAAATCTCAAATCCCCAACGTCAATTCTTTTATAACAGTTTGGAGCTTTAATCGAGCAGAAGCAAGGACACCCTCCTTTTACACTTCTCTTGTGCCGCGACGAGAGATAAACTTCTATTGGCCAAAATGGCGCAGGAAAATGAACTCCCACGAAACGTTGGAACGTTTACGTAAACCCTTAGGGTGCCGAATGCCGTCATACAAGGATCCCCAGAGGCTGTAAAATTTATTTAGAAAATTGCCTCCTCTTTTCACTCATTGCGACCTTGTCGGAAGAAATGAATTTATTAAACTCATTAAACAACAAATTACTCGAATTGGCTTGTAAATATTTTCATCACGAGCACTCAGGGTACGACAAACCGCGGAAAATTATTTTACGCACGTGTTTCTCTCGTGACTTTCGAGTAAAATAATAATAATAATCATTCAGAAAATACCATACACAGAAGATATGTATATAATGTGTATACGTATCTATCTAAAAAAAGTAAAAAAAAATATATAGAGGATATCAGGAAATTGAGATTTGAAAAACTCGATATATATATTCCCGTAATAAAATACACCCTATATATCACCCCTGCTACAGGAAGTAATTCTTCTTTTTTTACTCTCTCTCTCTCTCTCTCTCTTTTTCACGATAACGTCATCCGTAAATCTTATTGATTTAACCCTAAAACCCGTAAAATCTCCTAACAATAGATAAACATGTTATGCGCATGATACGCGATATCTTACCGTTAAACAATTTAAGATCATCCTTAAGGAATTTTGGTACATTAACGTCCCTCAGTGCCCTCAAACAAATTTGTTGTTCCTCCATATTTCTTTGCTCCCTCTTAAGATTCCCAGCAACGGCAATAACGGTCTTTACGGCTCTCATGCCAAAGTCATAATGATCCTGTAGAACATTTAAATGGCTATACGCAATCGAACGACTCACAAAGTACTATTGTAATTATATATACATATAGACGCAATCACCTGACTGCTTAATTGCTCGGAGCTTAACTTGAACGTCGTAGTTATTTTCCCAGCAAGATTTTTAGCGTCGCTAAATCCATAAGAGAACAATGATATCTCAGCGATAAGAGTGTAATTAGGCACCATCATAGCCACCGGACGGAATAACGCTTTTAGGTTATCAGGAAGTTCCGTACGTCCTGCGTATCCTGGATTCATCGTGATGAATACGGCGCAAGATGGCTTCAAACTAAGTTCTACGCCCTCGAAGATAAATCTAATCACGATTGAATATTCCATTAGGATAGACACTGTTGGATCTACATAAATTCTTTAATGTTTAGATGATAGGATATTTACCGTTCGGCTCGGATCTGCTGAGCTTTCTGTATGGTAAGGATCTGCTGAGCTATCACAGAGAGTACTTCGATATCGATACGATTAAATTCATCGAAGCAAGCCCAAGCACCGGCACTGATAGTAGAATAAACAGAGAGGTGAGAGCAAGCATTACCGTATTCATGTAGACTTTGAAATGTTCAACCAAAACGGAGGAGATACACAGAGGTAGCTTTACTTGGAAATTAAAAAATAATTAATGTCATCTCTGGCTCTACCTTGCTAATCCTTTGAAAAATTTGCCCATCGACATAAAATCCAATTGATCGGAACAGTTGAAAACGACGCATTGTATACCCAATGCCTTTGCCAAGTCCTTTGTTGTCTCTGTTTTACCAGTCCCAGCTGGGCCGGCTGGTGCGCCGCCGAATTTCAAATGCAACGCGCCAGTTAATGTTAAGTAGCATCGATCCGTTAATGGAGTGATAACTAATCTACCATTGTTGCCGAGATACTCGTATCTGTATTAGCATTGATAACGCGATAAGGGATAAATGGTAGACCGAGGGGAATAAAATAGATAGTTATATTCTAGAAAGATGTAAATTTATACCCGTAAGGGAACTCTGCGTTAACGGCCCTGACTTTCAACTCAGTGCCATCTACCCAATAGTATCTCAACTGCGATATCCAATCGAAGTCGTTAACGTTTACCACACGTTCTTCTACGAGCTTGTAAAGTACGTCCCTTGCGTGAACTTCAACAGTGATAACCGCCTCCAACATCAATCTTTGAATTTCCGTCTGCTGCCCTCGTACCAAATCACGCAAATCGTCCAGCTATAGAAAGTCAACAATCTATAGTTACGAAAATTGATAAATTCTGGATAAGCTAATATTATCTGAAAGGCTCATTTAACGTGCATGAGAAAGCATCAGCTTGTAATAGTTCATCAAGGTATTGTTGACGATGCCGTCTTCGACATGAGCAGACCAGTAGGTCTGCCCGGCACATATAACGATCTGACCTGGCCACATGTAAACCCAGCTTTTCCTTGGCGTTTCCTCGACAACCTCCAGAGCCTTGCCAATAATGTTTCTCAAAGTATTCCTCATGGCTTCTTCAACCAGACCCAACCAATTCTCGACATTGCCTTCAGGATATATTGATGGCGACAACACGACCTCCTCGTACTCGGCTGAGTACATCCTGGTAATCCTTAAATCTTGCTCGAATCTTAATTCCTTCATATTTTCAAAGCATTTCTTAAGGTGCGGCTGCACCGCTCGGACGTTCTTAGCCTGCGCCAAAATCTCCAGGAGTTCGTCGTCGCTCAGGAAAAAGAATCTAGGAAATATCATCCTCTTGGTCTCGAGGTAATCCGACAGACCTTTTTGCACCAAGTCCAACAAAGTTAAACACTCCTTTAGACTCTCGAATAGTGTCCTGTCCGGACATATTTCAATGATCTGTGGGAGAGGTCGAATAAAAAATTATATCTGGCGAACGGGCAATGACCTATTAAAAGGTAAACACCCACGTATGGACACTCCTGAGCATTATTCATAATGCGACGCCAATTTCTTTCCATGGTATTGTATTTTTTTGCTTCGACGGGAAGCTGCCTGCTAATGTCTTCCGAGGCGAATATTGGTTCCAGATACAGCCAGGCTCTGGGTAATATTAAGATTAAGTATGCAAGAGCTGCCTGTCGTCACTAGGCTGAATCAATATACTTTTGCACTTCTATCCAGATTCCTATAATTTCTTGGGTTAATTTTAGTTTTGCTTCCCACTCGATGATCCTATCTTCAAATGTAGCCCTGAATGGACTGAAACTAATTTGCTGTGTATTGAGGATATGATCGTCCAGCAGCATAGTAATTTCATCAGGAATCTTCATAATGTATGTACCTAAATGCATTGTACAAAAGATATTCATATTGATCTCTAATTGGGGATCAATGAACTATTGATGTCATAGGACGCTACTATAGTAGAGTGATAACGCGCCTGTATTTTTATGAGGTATAATCTCCATTTTAATAGTGGACCAATCAGTTATCATTTTATCCAATGATTCCTCTATTGCGTATTCCTTGGCAGCACCTTCAGCCACCTCCTGAACTTTGTCAGTATAATTCATTATACCCAGAACGAGTAAATTTTTAAATGTTAACGTCGGCGTCAGCGCCATCTGGATGCCGGTTAGGGCACTAAGTTCTTCAAAGTGTCTTGGCTTCATCCCAGGATTTCTAAAGGACTGCATCAGCCCGACAAACGGCTTGAAAGTTTCAATTTGATCTCTTATTTGAATGGCGACATTGGCAACCTCTTTGAGAAAAAATTAACTAATCAATTATACAATCCTTATACTGTGTACAACAATTTTAATTATATTCAAAGGTCGATGGGTACTTGGCTGATCCTGAAAGGTCTTCACGGACTTTAACATTATCTTGTACATGTCATTTACCATACTGTCGATTAACTGCCCATCGATATTAACCAAAGGATTGTCCATCCAAATGTCATACCATTTTAACCAATCTGTAATTGCGATATAAATAGAACTTGAATGATCGCACTAAAAATTGAATGAGCATTGCTTATTAATTTTTAACAAGTACCAGACGCGGTTAGCCACAGACTTTTATATGGATCGAAATCTCTTATAAGTTTCGTAAGTTCCTCAAATGGCACAACTTCTACGCCAAAGAGTTTTTGCCTTTCGTTTAACAAAATTCCTTGTTCCTGACACTCCTTCATCATCCTCCACATTCTTTTCACATCTATGGCCGTCTCGTGGGTTTTATTTATATCCATTTGCAGAGAAATATTAGTCAAATTTCCTACAAGACTCTCTATACGTTCTGTCAAATTGATTTCATCCAATAGCTGAATTTTATAAAACTTGTTTTGCTCCTCAGCAAGATACATGATGGTCTCCTCGACCTATGAACGATAGCGAGTAATACCAGAAGAAATCCGTGAAGTAAATAAATAATAGATCTACTTGTATCTGAATTTTTAAGGGATATCCTATGGCCTCCCACTTGGCCTGAAAATCCGCATCTGATAAGTTCCACCGGAAGAAATCCAAAATATCAAAATCAATTTTGAGCTTCTGTATGCTGTCATCAAGATTCTTAACAGTAACCGGTATGGTCTCCATCCATTCCTTTAATTCAAAAATATCTTCCACACTATTCGGTGCCTCCTTTAATCTCCTGCAAATACCGCGATATTCCTCGAGAATTTCTTCGGTCTGAACTCGCAGTCTCTCGGTAAACATAATCAATAGGGTAGTAGCGAGATTCATTCTTTTATTAACTAAAAAAGTCTTCAGGGGTTGAACGTTCACGTTGTACGGTCCTATCCATATAAATTTCGGCAACGTCACCTCCATGCTGTGATTCAGTCGAATGTGCATTGATATTTCCTCCTTCACCTCTGCAGCCGTACGATTTTCGTTCATGAAACTCCTGTAACGAGATCAATGAAGTTCCATCAAAGTTCATCAAGGTCTGCGCGTTATCAATTAAATCATAACTTACTCGCCGTACAAAGAGACGTCTAACGAGTACAGACTAAGAAAGTTGTTATACTCTTTGCAATAAGCGTAAAGTGGAATCAAGGATTTTCGATAAGCCACTTGCAAACGCTCCCTCGCATTACGTACTACCTCCTCCATTAGTCCTACCGAGCTGAGAAAAAGATCTTGAGGAAACTTCAAGCTTGTCAGCAAAAAGGGATGAACCTGTCGGATCTGATGGCAGAGTGTCAGCGCATTGTCAAAGAGTGAGACGATGACTTTCTGAAAGAAAAGAGATTCATGAAAATATCAATCTTCTTCCAAAGCAACGAACACGCAGAATCGAATGCGAATTCGTCACGTTCCAATAATAAAATTTGCCTCGCCTCGAATAACAATGGATCGGTGGAATAGTAAGCTGAATCCATATTCATCATCAGCTGAATATTGAACACGGGATTCACAGCAGGTCTGAACTGCGTATCCATAAGATCACTGCCCCATAAAAAGTCATCATTAACGTTCAATGTACATAGCGCTGGTGTCTCCAGCATATGAAGATAAAGAGACATAGAACGTTCTACAAGATTTCTAAGTGCATTCTGAAAAGAGATTCAAGTATACAGAATTTTTTAGATCCTCATCACCGTCCACTGAACACTAAATAGAGCAAACCTGCATTCTCAACATAGTCAAGTTCATGAATCTCTTTAGCTTCATTACATCATAAACGTGATGATCCTTTTGCTCCAGGTTGAACCAGCCCTTCCCAATGTCCCTGAGGCACATCCTGATCGACTGCGTCATCTTTTCCAGCCAACGTTCCCTCAAATATTTGAAAGTCGTGACTGTCGTCTGAGCTTGCTGGGCCTCGAATTCGTTAAGAGTCCACGACTTCCCGTAGTTCAATGAAAACAGACTCATGTCGCTGACATTAATGCATTCAGCAACGATACAGCACATAGCCTCGTGCACTTCACGATAAACGTAAAGCGTTATCCAGTGAAAGAGACTCTTACGTTTCTATATAATTCATTAAAAGTCTTACATAATTAACAATACAATCTCAAATTCCAAAGATATTACCGAAAAGTCATTCATTCCGGTATCGATCTTTCCATTGATCGGCACCAAAGTCTCCTCGCTTTTTGGTGCCCATTTAACGAATTGAAATACATCCGGATAACTTTCAATAAGCTGTCGGCATTTTAAGTCGCACATCGTACGCTGATAGTCAAGACTGATTTCGTGAACAATCTGAAAAAAAAAAGAGTTATTGTTCCCTTAAAAATATTCAAGACTCTTGCAAGAATCCAAGATAAGATACGTATCAACGACTCACGGCGTCAACTTTCTTTGGATCGAATTTAAATTTCCCATTTTGCAATACCAATGACATAATATTATCTTTATCCTGGCTGACAGTAGGCATTTCGTCGAGCTGCATGCAATCCACATAAAAATTGTATCTGATGCAGGCTTCAGCCGTATTACGATCGTTGAGTGCAGCAACGATTCTCTTGCTGAATAATCGTGGATCTTCGGCGTAAAACCGAATATATATTCGTGGCAGTACATACGATCTATGAGAGCCGTCCAGTATGTATACTTTCCATAATTTAGTATCGGCATCGTAACCCATTACGGCAGCATTGTGCCAGCCGTACAAATTATCCAAAAGATCGTCCTTGACATTTAATCGTATCTCTTCTCGATTCTCAACAAATACTGCAGCAGGCAGTGGATGCCTAAAGCCATCAATGGTGCCAAGAGTAATCCAGTCGTTTATAGTCCTACGTAAAATATTTTATGTGCCATGGATAAGCAATAATCAATAAGCGAATTCATTGAAGATTCTAACCTGCAATCGTATTCCATGTCGTCGAATACTTCTAGTGGCAAATAATTCATCGTTGACCGAAGACCATAAAATTCATTGCTCGGGCACAGTGGCCGGACAACGTGATAAGGTAATAAATAACGTGACGAAACTCCTTCGCTCTCCAGTGCCTCCTCGACCTTTAACAGTCTATAAATCCTTCGTCTTCTTTCCATTTCCACGTTCCGCGGAATTTGCTTGGGCTCAACGTACATTTCCATTTGAACTTTCGGCGCGAATGCCTCGGCCGGAAAGGACTGTATCAATGGAATAAACTTTTTCTATTGTTCCGATTAATAATTGGAGTTAATTTTTAATAGGACTTACGATCGATCGATCTTCTGGAAAGGATATCCAACGTTCTGCGGCACCCAGGAAACGTGTCTGTGGTCCAGATCCTAGATTCTTTACAATGGCGGCGTGATGCTCGGTCATTACTTGCCAAGATAATTTTGTTCTTCTTGGTGCAGCTGCGAGAATTGTAAGTTTTGGTCTCACGGGATATTCATTCGTGCCTGCGTATTCATAAATATTAATATTAAACAGTTTCTGGCTTAACTGGGTGCGATAATGGCGGAGCGTCGTAAAGATTCTTGCCTGTGATAACTTCTGAATAATAGCCTCTTTTACGAATTGAAGGATTTATGTCTCCTTTTGGATCTATTATTCCAGCCATGATGCTCACTGCGTTTAGAATATTGAGATAGTCCTAATAAAATCTTTCGTTAGTTCGTAATAAGACGTTTATTCTTGAATTGCTGACAAATTGAAATTCGGCAACGTTCATAAATCGTACTTTCATACGGAATGAAGTTTTCCGAGTCGTTCAGTTGTTTCGTTCACCGAAACTTATTGTCTAGACTCTGAGCCAGACTTGAAGAGTCCGTGTGATAACTGGCGCCCTTTTGTACCGACGAGGTTTAAATCTGGTTCAATTTTTTTTGTTAGTGTAACGTATTTTCTTAACGGGACACCACTAAAGAAAATCCGAGAGTTAGCTAGCTTGAGAGAGAGAGAGAGAGAGAGAGAGAGAGAGAGAGAGAGAGAGAGAGAGAGAGAGAGAGAGAGAGAGAGAGACAGA
>JASANN010000390.1:44522-73675 GCA_031762395.1 Calameuta pygmaea
AGAGAGAGAGAGAGAGAGAGAGAGAGAGAGAGAGAGAGAGAGAGAGAGAGAGAGAGAGAGAGAGAGCTAATCTACGTGACCTTCGGTCGTTGCGTTTGTCCATGCATTCGCGTTTCAGGCGGGCAAGAGAAACTTTTTTTTCACCGGAAACTGATGAACAACCGGTATTACCTAGGAGTTGAGGTGGAACAGTGTCAACTCCGGAAAAACTCTCGTTTTGGCGGAACCTATAAGAAAAGACGATAGTTTAACGGATCTGTCGATTTTTAGGGTCGTATAAAATCGAGAAGAACAACCGTAGGTGCTGATCTTCGGGGTCGCGTAAAATCAGCGAACGCAACTGGATGCACGAACGGAAGCGAACGGTTACGGAAACGCACGGCCGCTCAGGCTTCTAGAATAAGATAGAGAGGGTCAGGAGTAGACGTCAAGTAAATAATGCCGGAAACAGAGAGCAGTTGATCGAGAACGTAACGGACCAAGTCGGAGAAAATTGGGAATACTCAGCGGAGCTGGTTCAGCTGATCCGTCAAGGCGCCAAGAATTGCAAGAAGGAGACAATCCAGTGGGCACTGCACTATAGCACAACACTGCACCTCCCTGACATTGCGAGAACTTTCTATACCGTACAGGAAACACAATAATAAAAACTGTTAACATATAGCATGGGAGCGCGAGACAACTCGAAGTACTCCGATCGGTGTCCCAAGACAGAGTGCTTTGACAATAGTCAAATTCAGGGAACTAATCATTCCAATTAGTCGAGATCCTTGTAGCCGATAACTCTTATCCTTTCCCCCGAGTCGTCCGTTTAAGTCAAATCGAGAGCGTTAAGGAACGAATCGGTACGTAACTCTTGAAGATCCTTCAGGGCCGCTTCCCCAGGGTATGGGGCGACAGCTGGGTATCACATCCTTAACCCAGCTCAGGGAGTTCCTCCCCTGTCCTTAACCTATCAAAACCTCCGCCTACAGCCCTTTGCCTCTCTCCAGCGGGACGCCGATATCTCACCCGGACCTCCGCCAGTCCGTGAAAACGTCTTCGTCTGGTCTTATCCTCTGCCGGGCAACTCGGTATGTCTGAGACTTAAGCCCTTCGCACACAAAATAGCGTAACGACGTAAGACGTAAGACTAAGGAAGCCAACCAATCATAATCTAGTAATCCTCCCTCCAGGGGGAAAGTAATAGATTCTGATTGGTTGGCTCCTTACGCTTACGTCGTTACATTATTTTGTGTGTGTAGGACTTATCTCTCCACGTTAGATTCGAGTACCTCGACCTTCAGTCAACAATAGCAAATCTTCCGAGAGCATTGGCGTAACTGTACGAATCAACCCAAGAACGTAGCTTCTGATCGGAATGGCCACTCAAAGGGAACCAGAAAGCTAGAATATCATCCGAATCGGTAGCTGTAGAGATGAGTAGTAGTCGTAGCCGAGCTGAACGTGATCACGAAGGTGTAGATTGGCGAGCAGAGGTTCTCAACTAATCAGCACTGGTTCTCAAAGCAACCCTTAGAACGAGTCCGCTCATCAGGATAAATGCCTACATATTGTTCTTTGCAATCTTAAATTCGAGTGTACAGTGTAAGCTCGATCAGATTTACTAAGAAACAAGCCAGCACCTCATGCTAGCGCGCGTTGAGGAGTCCAGCGATGCGGTGCTAGCTTCATCATTATTTAAACAATAGTTCCAAGTGGAACTATTGTCCCAACATTGAGTACTAGAGGGAACTATCCCGGACCTGTTTGAAACATACAAGCAGTGAATAACGGGACATACGTGTTTAAGGGGAGGGGAGAGAAACCGATACGAGGGGGACGACGGGTGGATGAGAGTCAGTTGTCAAATAGAACGTGGAGGATGAAGTCCTGGCACCGTCTAGGGCCAGGTCCTCTCATCTTACTAGAGAAATAACGAAGCCTAGACTATTAAGAATTAACAGTATCGAACCCAACGGGTTCCTGAAGTGGAGTCAAGTGATTTCAGAAACCGGCGAACGATCATATGGCCCCACCTTGACGTCCTTCGAGTATCGTTGTCAAATCTTCCGAGGCCTGGAACCGTGAATCTGAATGTCCCATTAAAGGGGTGGGCTGGTCGGTTATGGGCCTTCGGAAGGATCTTCCGAGGTTAATGACGTGATCTATAATGAGCCGCGAATCGGCTCATGATTCATACGAGTGCACGTATCGAAGGAACACGGTATCGAGAGTAGCGGCGTGATTCGGATAAGTCGCGAACCGACTTCAATCATGTGAACGCGTTTGGAAAATGGTACTACGGAAGTAGTAGAATCGAGTGTTGGAATCGAGCACGGCGTCGTGAATCTAACGTTGCATGTGGAATCTATCGTAATACGATTGTCAACCAGAGATTTGTTTTCGTTTAAATAAATTGGTTACAAAGTATTGAGTGTAATTTTTTTTTCCTTGTACTTTCCTATAATGTTGCTGTGGACCGGCGCTGAATCACCTGAGAGGAGTGACGTTGTGCAGCCTGCGATGGTTTGGCCAGGCACAATTAGGCTTCTTCAATAGGTCTCGAGGAGTTCTATGGTTCCTGATAGGTTTTAACAATAGTTCTGCTACGTAACATCGTTAACGTACCAATTTTCCAAAAATTGAGATGCTACACGGATGTTAGCTCCAGCATCGCACTTTTTTAAAAAGTCTAAAAAACTGTTTCAACTATAGGCTTTTTCAATAGTTCTCGAGAAGTTCTATGGTTCCTGATAGGTTTCAACAATAGTTCTGCTACGTAACATCGTTAAAATACGAATTTTTCAAAAATTTATAGAAAATACTTGGCGCAATACACTGCATACATTTATTTTAGATGTATGCGCTCATAACTGCTCTTATCTGTCTTCTCCTTATCAATTATTATGGTTATCATAAATTCGCTTTATTATTTAACATTTACATAAAATACTGAGCACAATACACTGCACTCGAATTTAAAATCCCTCTACTTTTTGCACCTTGTAGGTGGGATGGAAATAATGGCAGAGAAAATGGAGCATAACTGAAAAGGGGTGTCGAAGCATAAGGGCGGAGGGGGAGGAGAAGGATGCTGTTATGACGGAGTAGAGTAAAACAAGACATAGAACTCATTCATACTCTGAGGCATTCGCAGATGGCCAAAGAGAATCAACGTATATAAGTGTTACAAGATAATTTATTCGACAAATACGATAATGATACAGTATATGAAGTACAGACGTACATATATGGCTTGCGAAATTTTAGCAATAACAATAGCATTAAAGATATATTAGATATATCGCTGTAATACAATATACGTGTTATATGTTAATATGCGCTACCATTTTGGACTTTTTTTTTCCTAAAGGACCTTTTAAAAACTTAGTTTTTGAGGATACATTAGGAGGAAAGTGATGGAGACATAGGAAGAAACAGGAGATTCGAAAATTAAGTAGAAACGTTTGGTGGCCGTAGACAGGGAAGATTTTTAAGGGAAAAAGAGGAAGATTGTTAAAAAGAAAGAGTGAAGAAGAGAGATGGCAAGGACTGAGCACGAGGACCAGATTGTTCGTGAGGAGCGAGAAAAGGGAACGCTGGAAAAAGTAGGGAAAGTAGGAAGGATAAACGAACGAAATGGGCCCCTCCTCGCCCATTTCCATGGGGTCCTACATTTCCACAAGGGAGCTACAACCCCTCCCAGGCCCCACATGGGACCTGTTTTCTTTTTATTGAGGGAAACCCCATGAAGGAAAGGAAGTTGGATCGAGCGACAAGGAAAGCACAAAAGGGGTAAGGTAAGGTGAACGGGAAAGGTCTTCCCCTAGTCAAGATCCACGGCAACGAAAGACCACGGGCGTAGCACCCGACGGCGCCCTTGCCAGCACCGCCAGGACGTCCCGAGCGACGATATTTGCCGCTACAACCTCCGTCTCTTCCCACCGAGCAAGCTCAGTGGGTTAGACGTAAGAGACCTCGTCCGCCGCTGGCGGCGGACCCCGTCAGACATTGATCCCCGCCCAAAATGTCTCTGACAGAGGGTGACTTTGGACTGGCAGGTGCTCAATAGCACCCGCACCTACCCCAAGTGAAGCCGACCCAAGAGCACAAGGAAAAGTAGGACTTTACCTAGAGCCAACGGACTACCCCGCACGACCTCCCCACCGACACTTAGAATCGTCTCTACCCACACGACTGCTCGAGGGTCAACAGCATCTTGGAGCGTTTTTAACAAAGCGAACGAATTATATTAAATACGCGACAGCTAGACACTCTGATTAGATTCACTATACGATAGACCATGGCCGTAGCGTACCCTAAGGAGGCTCAAGGCCCCCGTCGGGAGACCCATAAGGTCCTGTTGCGGCCACAACTTGGGCCCGACCCACTGAGCAAGCTCAGCGGATGAGGCGGAAGGGCAACCCCCGACACCATGGTCTATACGTTTAGCTGTTCTAACAGGGTGACTAATCTTATATGACTACTCGAATGAATATGCTCGACCCAACCAAAGGAATAGAACAAGCAAGATAAGCACAATGGAAAGTGAGAGGGAACAGAGTGAACGAGAAGATAGAAAAAAAAAGTCAGAAAGTAGAAAAGTAACGAATAGACTTATAAAAGTAGAGAACAAATGAGGAAAGAGATAAGTAAGAAAGTAAAGAATGAAGGATAAAGAAAAAAAATATAGAAAAAGAAAAAGGTTGGAAATGGATAAGAGGGGTGCTTCCAAGAGATCAGTATAGGAGATCGGCTCGAGTAAGAATGAGCGATCCGACTCCAGGCACTGCCTTCAGCACTCTTCCCACTCCCAGATCCAGCGCTCATCATACGCTTCAGTGCAGGCAGGCACGAGGTGCTGAATTTTGTCATAATAAATTTTATCGAGCTTACACTGTGCGCTCGAACTCAAGATTGCAAAGAAAAAATATATTTAGGCAATATCTTATGAGCAGCCTCGTTCAAAGTGTTGCTTTGGGAACCAGCGGTGAGTCGCTGCGAACCTCTGCCCGCCAAGCTATACGTTCGTGATCACGTTCAGCTCGGCTACGACGGGATACGCATTACCGACGGAGGCGATGATCACAAAATCCTACTCCTAGACTCGCCGCTACGATTTAGCGCCATGTTTTTGTTATCGCGGGTTCGCCTAAAACTGTAGTGAGTCGGAATATCACGTCACAATAATTTTGAAAAGCTCAATTCAACTGCTCTATTGACCAATGAGATGCACTTACTATTTTCAAGAAAAATGGAGTTTAGTTATTGAGCTGGGCCGGAGGAATCGTGAGCCCTGCCAAGGTAGCAAAACAAAGTCTCCAAATTAAAGTTAGAATATTTCATAATTAAGTGATTTTTATATGTTAATTTCGGCCCCTAAAGATAATTTTTGGCTCATACTGTCCGGCTAGAACATTTAAATATGGTGTAATTTAATTTAATATCACAAAAACAGTTGATACTCCATTCAGATGGTCGCTCAAGCTCTCAGGGGTAATATTTCGAGAAATTTTTTAGTTTTGAATTCGTCCTATGGATATTTGAAAAGCAAATAAAAAGAACATAAGTATCGTGCTAATTAATCTCAAGATAGTGTAAAAATATCCAGTGTTCTGCTAACTTAATATCGAGCTAGCAAACCTACTGCCTCGTTTAATTTTTAGCCTGCCGGTAAATGTAGTCCATTCAGCGACTGATTTTTGTAAGCACATAAAATGCCCATAATTATTGAATATCATTTTCTCGAATAACTCAATAAATGTGCCATTGTCCCATAAAGACTGTAAAACGATCGGCTTCGATTTCGCGTGATATTTAATAATTCGGACTTTTAGCACTTCTTGTCACAAAAGCACTTAATAATCACTTAAAAATAGACTGATTAATTTAGCCATTAGTCTTGCCGTATTAGTATTGTTTGCTAGCTTGACATTAACCCAGCAAAACGACTGTCCCACTCGATTTCTACTCGAACCGTATGAGCACAAAAATTACCTTTGGGGGCCGAAATTAACGCATAAAAAACACTTAATTATGAAATATTATAACTTCAATTTGAAGACTTTATTTTGTTACTTTGACAGGGCTGCATTTGCGGTGCTGAGTGAAGTAATTAATTAAAAATGTATCTAATTCCGGTACCCTCTCCCGGGTAAACGTCTAAATAAGTACTTTAATTCACTACTGCTCCTTTTTAAGGCACCATTCACAGTGGCACGCGAGAGACTGTTATTTCACAATGATAAATATTTCGTGTCGAACGACCATGGCTGCCATTGTACAAAGGCTCAGCCCAGCCTCGTCAAGAACTGAATAGCATCTCCTCTTGAAAACAGAACAGAACATTTAATCATTTTCTCCGAGGTTGCAAGATCCATCCAAATGCTGAAAGGAAGGATTCGACCGCCCTTCGACTCGCACCAACGGCCATTAATTTCAAGCTCCCATTCTATGATATCTTTTATCTGAATACCGGACTGACGTTTGCAAGAAGTGATGTCCTTCTGCCAATACAGTCCTATTCGAAATCCAAATCTTGTTATCCTTTCGCTATTTGAACACGTTACAAGCAGAGATAGAGAGTATATTTTCAAATTTCATTGATCCAAAAAACATTAATCAATCAATCAATCAATTTTCATGGACATTATGACATATTCTCGGCCTAGTTAGAGTGCGGCTACTTTTTCTTAGAGAACAATAATTTACAGTACTTGCAGTATTCCGATTTAGTATTTAATTATTTATTTGTATCTAACAGAAGGCTAGTTTATGTTTTCGCGTAAAATGTATATGTATAAGATTGTTTAGTCTTGCCAATAATTCGGCGTTTAATATTACTGGCACAAAATTATTCAACTAGTCTATTAGTCAGAGAACAACGTATGTGCGACATAATGATTACTGATTTCAATGATATTCCATGTAGGAATAAATTTGAGAAAATATAAATGCAAATTTTTCAAAATTTTACGTCTTGAAGAGTTCATGAAATTTTTAAAGTCAATCCTAAGCATGGCTAATGTTATAGAAATCAAACGCTACTAATTAATTTAATGGCTTATGAATGTTTCAAAAAAGCAATTAAACTAAGGGCTCTTCTTTCATTTTACTTGTCGTTCTCGTACAATTTCGGGTCCTTTCGCTTTAGACGTTTATGCTCCGCTGGCGCCCACGTGTAAACAAATGCAGAAAGCAGCAAGCCTGTAGAGAAATATGATTGATTACTTATTCAATAACGGGGATTAATTTACAAGCCTGAGAAAAATATTTTTAAAATATTTATACCCACGAAGTGTACATGTATGTATGTATATATATATTACTTGGAGCTATACGTGGTGCCACGTAAATGGCTCTTCGAAACAGATTTGGTACTTCGACCGAAAAGAAATTCATCCAGATCTTTTGTTCGTATGGCGACAGAGTATAGTAAGCGATTCTTCTAATGTGAATAGGAAGATGACCGAAATCTAAACCCATTTTTTAATCAAGTTTTATTGACGTAATTAAAGTCTGATAGTCGGGACGGAAGATCGCAGTTATTAGACTTATGTTGTCGACTTGTGAACGTTTCTAGGAGAATAAATACTTTTTATTTTAAACATTAGACAGTCTGCATCATACGTGTGTATAAGCGGATCGAGTGTAACAATTACGCCTTGCATAACTTTCCGTGAATTATCAGCTGCTGTATACGGTTATCAATGTTTCGAATAATCACACCAGATGGCAGCGTTGAGCAACTGTTTTACCTACAGAGAATTTCAAGCAGCCGGAATAAAATTTTAGTAGATAAAGGAATAACGTTATTTTGAAATTGTACATTGAGTTACATTAAATATATTTAAATTAACTATTCGTATTGAATAAAAGCCTAGGTTGATCTATTTACTGCTGTTTTTATTTATTTTATGCACAATATTTAATTCATTACCTTAGAATATTACATAGTTTCATAATCTATTGGCATGTGTTTCACTATTATTTGTGGTATAACAAATTTATCTGAACTAGTTTCAAGTAAACATCCAAGTAGTCTTGGAACGGACAACACTGTGCCTGAAATTATAGCTGGAAAATCTCGCCCCATAGCAGTTTGATAACATGTTAATAATCGTTTGCTTAAATAATCACCGCAGGTGGATACATGACCAACCTCAATATATTGCTTAGCAAATGGTGACCACATTTCAAAAGATACCCGTAAGCTTTCCCAAGGGCGAAGTTCTGTTGCTGGCCTAATCACAGTTCGATAATGACAATCTAGACTGTCATACAGTTTACTGGTAGTTTTAATTAAATTTTGAAAATGATCTTCATATTCATCGCACTTGCTTTCCTTAAGGATCATGAAGACTTGCGCTGCTGAGGCTTGACAAATTGTAAATAATCCAACAGGCAAAGATGATTCAGGAAATGGAGAATACTGTCTTCCTGTAGTGAAACACTTCAGTGGAAGATGGTTCGGATTTATCAGCTGTTTCGCATACATTGCCAAAAAAGAAACTAAACTGGCTCCACCAACTAGATGGAGTCGATTTGGAGAGCCCCTTTCGATTTCCTCGTTGTTCTCGAGCATGAAGGTTTCTGCAGGATCCTCATGATTGAGACCACAACCTTCCACTACAACGCTACGACTGAAATCTGTTCCAGCTACACGTATCATGCCATCCTTTGATAAAATACTGCCAGCTAGAGCCAGTGCTCCGAGTTCAAACAGTGCTGCATCATTGCACAGGTAACACTGTGTACGATTTTGATATTCGACAAGACCCAGATCTTTACCAATATCTATATGGCTTTTTACTGTTGTTGGTTGAATTTGAATACCAACACTACTTAGAACAGTGGGAGTTGATGGTGGTGTTCTGTGATCTAATTCATTGGGTAATCTCAATGCACGGATTACAACAGAGTTTTCTAATTCCCAGAGACTATCCCGAATAACCTTCAAATCTTCCTTCACAACTTTTGCTTCCAATTTGAGTTTAGCAGTTTCTTGCTCTTCTGCAGGAGTCAAGTCCTTCTTCTTAATAAGAGCTCTTATTCGATTTGTTATCTCACCTCTCTTGTGCTCCAAAGCCCATTTATTTGCGTCCACATATTTATAAAAGTCCCATGTCTTCTTTAACTCTACTACATCAATATCTATTTCACGTAACTTGAGTTCCTTCTGTAACTCCTCAATGTTGTCAAAGCGATTATCAAAATCCAAGTATGGACTCAAGACAGAAAAAGTATCATGCGCTTTATCCCCCGAAATAAATAGTGCTGAACTGTATTGTTTTACAGGAACCTTAGCACATGTTATGTCTTTGCGAAAGCTAATTTTTGGAGCACCACAGCCAATCCTGTTGGCTTTATTTAATAATCTAAGCACAGCGTTTGACATTTTAATAGCAATTGAGTACTATCAATTCAATATGTACATTATTCCTTTTAACTGTCAATAAATGAATACTCTAATCACCCTTCTTCATAATTTTTGCTGGTGATATTGCATCAGTATCAGCATCCATGTCATCCAAATCCTCTTTAGTCAACGTTTCAATTTTCCGTTTCTGAGGTGCAATGTAATTACCTTTGCCAGCAGCTCGTTCAGATTCCTCTATGCTATAAGGTTCTAATTCAAGTGCTTTCAGCCTTCTTTTATGTACTTTAGTAGAAAAATGATCTTGCAACGCTCTGTCGTTGATGAAGTATCTCCTGCAATATATGTATAAAAGCATTCAACTTATATGCAACATACAAAAAACATGCAATTCCATTGAACTCTAAGATATTGAGGTTATGTAAGAAAGCAAAGGATATAAAGTACTAACGCGCAATGTACACAGTAATGTTGAGCTGCACCTGGTTTATCGAAATCCACTTGTTGATTTAGTAATTTCTTTGCATTCTCCTCCTTTATGTCCTCATCGATCTAACCGAGACAAATTTTTGTTAAAAAAAAAATAAATAAATGCCAAAATTGCGAGTGATACGCAAACTATGGCAGTCACCCCACGTGGTTCTACACGTGCGCCGAGCGCACGGAAAAGGTTATGTTCGAATTATTCTTACTTCATCCAAATCCTTTGTTCTTCTCTTTGTCCTCCATCCCTTTTTCAAATGCGTATCTCCTTTGTGATATTTTCTACGCTTATAAGTCATCGCTCAGTCTTATAATTCACGTGCGTTTGAAAAATATTAAACATAAAAGTTTGAGCCGCCACGAAACGCCAGATTGAAAAACGAAGAAGGTGCTGCCACCTTGTTGTTGAACTATAATAAAAACCATATTATGTAGATTTGAAGAGGATTCCTAAATGCGCCGGTTGATCAAAGCACAAACGGTTCGTTGCATAATTTAAAAATATTCTTGCCTCGTACAGCGTTCCATGAATTCTATCGAAAGAGATGGCACTGTTAAAAAATAAATTGCGCATGACGATAATGCCAAGAGGCACTGAAACTCGACGATGTGTTCAGAAATTATTCGTGCTTAGTCCCAGCGAATAACCAGAGGCAGTCGGCCATGTTTGATGGCCGCGCACGGCAGACAAACGGTACTAGTACGCCATTCGGCGTACTACTCGAGGCAAGTGGCGCGGGAAACGTCGTGCGTGGTAGCAAAGTGCGTAAACGCATCGTATGCATCGGTAGTGCGATAAGTTGTCGAGTGTCAAGGTGTTAAGTGCGCGAGAAAATAGCGTCTTCAGCGTGCGGCAATCGGCGTGCGACAAAGTGGGGGGAATAGGATCGGTCAGCCGAGTTGGAACAGCAGTAGCCCATAGTGCAGTTAGTGCCAAAGAGATCCACTAGAGATCGCTCGCGTCGTTCAGAGGAGATCGCGCCTCTCGCGGCGAGTTATCACGAAATTCAAACATCTGCCGCTGCTCGGCTCATCCATTTTGAAAGTAAAAATACTGCATGACCCGGGATTTTCGTCGCGTTTCCACGGGGGAGTTAAAGAAGCGAAGTGCGCCGTAGTAGGAGCGGTGCCGCGCGTAAAATGACGTAGAACGGGTGTACCGCGCGCGCCGCGACAGGGGCGGAAACACGGAGTGCGTCGCGTCCGCTAGAGCGGATGGGAAATTGGCCGAGGCTTCGCCAATGGATGCCAGGCCGCACGGGACGCCATTTTGATATACGGTCGCACGTCAAGCTTCGCTAAGAAACGCGCTCGACAGAGTCGCTCCGCGCTCTTGCGTTAGGCGGTGCGCCCGCAGTTTTTATCCACGTTAGCCGTATAGCGGCGTAGTGAGCCGGGGTGCCGAGCCCGGCATTATCCCCGTGACTTATCGTGACTAGTGACAGGTGAATCGATCGCGTTCCTGCCGCAAAACCTCACGGAGCGCGCGGCACCCGTACGCCGTGCTCTGCCTCACAGTGCCAGGCGTTCTCTGCGTGTGTTCCCGGTCAACCCCATCGTCACCACCACCGGCGCCGTCACCGACACATCGCCGCCGCGTCTACCGTCACTCTCGGAGACGCTCCGTCGTGTCCACCTTGAGGAGGAGTCAAACGGCACGCACGAGGCTGGCGCAGGAAGTCCCGGATCAGCATCGACTGAGATCTGATCGGCGATCGTTTTTCGCGCGCGCCATCCCCTAAGGGCTCCAGATATCCGGCCAGGATATAACAGGATCCTCCATGTCGAGAGTGGACCGGGACTCCATCGGCGTATCGGCAGGTTGTCGTCCCGCCGTAGACTCGCGTAAATGTGCTCCAATACGCGACTCCCATGTGCACCTCCTTCTTCTGATGTCCTTTTGTGCCCTGTAAACCCAGAGCGCACCACCTCGACTAGCAGTACGCCCACGCGCTCACTGACCCCCTGGCCCGAACATGGCCAAGATCCTCAACAAGGACCCCGTCACCTACGAGCGGGAACGCGACGGCTTCCTACGGGAACTCCACCACTTCCACGAGACACGCGGGTGAGTTGCTTACATAGACCTGGTTACGTCTGCTCTCATTCTTCCTTCTATTCGTTACTCTACTATTTACCTTTATCCGTCTCCAACCTATTTGTTTTTACCTCCCTCTCATATTCTTCCCCAGACTCCTCCACCTGCGATGCATCCTGACGTTCACCTAAGTCGTCCTCGTATACCTCCCTTCGTTTCACCAACGTTCCTTCCCGCATAACCTCCTCGACAGAATCGTCTCTTTTAACGAGGAAACACCTTGGGTAACCTACAAAAAGATCCTACCTGTCTTACACAAAGGATGTCACGAGATGAATGCACTGTCTTAAAAATGTCGGCGTCTCAGCCACGGGAGACATTTGTTTACGTGCGTCCGCGGCCTTTCCCTTATCGTTGATTAAATATCAATTCGATATGCACCATTTCGGTTACAAGCTTTTACAGTAATTTCGGTAACAGATCATCTTCCTGTACTATCGCTATTATCAGACTAGTCCTTTTTCATAAGTTACGTGCAAAATTATTTTTTTCTCTCACGGGCACCGTTATTTTTAATCATATCCAGTCATTGTCGTCTCAGGTATTATCTTTATTCGTAAATATGTCACTGAGTGCGATCAATAAATTTTTTTCTCCATGCTAATCGAGCTCTGAAAATTTTTAATATTTTGCTACTCGCTCGTCGGGTTAATTAATTGCTCAAGATCGTTAGCGATGTCGAGTAAAGTACAAAAAAGTATATGTGAATATCATTACACTACTTGGAATTTATATTTTTAAAAAATCTTAACAGTCTTGGTATGCCAAGTGTCGCGCTATAACAAATGATCATTACTTAAAGCATCGCTGAGGTACAGTAGCTATTTTTATTTCTTTTCAATAAATCATACATGGAACATCATGTAACCTAATCCATACTTGATGCCAATATTCATTGTAAGAAAATTTTAATATAGCCTGTAGTAGTATACATTATGCACGTAGTTAAACAGTTCTTAGCGAATGCTTGATTTCTTTTGGATAATTGTAAAATACGTTTTGCTCATTGTGCTAAAATAATGTAATCTGCAATTGGGTTACGTTTGCTTATCGTAGAAAGTAGACAATAGCAATGAGATTAATTTTCATTTGACCGATATAGCAAACTAACATGGTATAAATTATAAAGACCTGTATTTTTTTTTGCAATTCAACCGGATTAGATATACGATAGAAAAAGTCTGTATGATTATTCGAATTATTCTATTTTTATACGATAATATCTAAAGAGAATCGTTCTGTCATTGGGAGTATTGATTAAAAGCAGTAATTCTGATTATAAAACCTTTTTTTTCTTCTCCAAGTAAATTTCACATTCGAATCGAAGCCGTGCGATTTCGACTAAAAATTGCCTTTTTTTTCTCTCACAGGACGCAGTTCAAAAAGTCTCCAAAAATCAGTGGGAATCAGATAGACCTCTACCTGTTGTACGTACTCGTCACCGCGCATGGGGGATGGATTAAGGTGAGTCTTTTTTTTTTTGTTAAATTTTTATTACATTTGTGAAATTTTTTTTTTGCATCCTTGTATTAATCCAACACTTCATTGTCTCTAAGACGACACTCAGCGCTGCGCTCCCCCTGAATCAATATTTTTCAACTCCAAGAGTATTCGTCCACTGCTGATTCGGCCGAGATGATTTACATTTGTCGCTGCCTTAAGAATTCACACGTTAATCTTGCCGAGTCATTATGCTCAGGCTCGTGGCGGTTACAGCCGAAAGGAATTATCGTACGATTATTATACAAGGAGCCCAGAAAGTAACCGTATGCCGGAGAGAAGCGCATTGTTGCTTTATTAAAATATAACTTTAAACGTTAAGAGTTACATTTTCGAAATAGTATTTTAATCCGGCAACGTTGCTACCGTCGTTTCATGCTTGGAAGCCAAGAGTCCTGTAATACATAATTTATTAGTTAATATCTTCGTTATAACTTGACCTTATCGTCTCTGCTGTAAAAACAGAATGCGAATAGTCTTGCCATCACGATCTTTAAGCTTCCCCGTTAGACCCGCGACGTTCGTTGGCCAGAGTTAATTCAATGACGCAATTGTCATAGAGAAGCATTGACGATAGGGAAAGTAGAGACAGTGGCAAAGCAGCACCGACGCTGCTGGTAAATGCGATAGGCCGATTGCAGTTTTAACGAAACGATCAAAACAATCCACATTCACATTGTTGCGAAACGTAGAATATCGCGAGGTTATGGATCGTCCTTAATTCTTTTTTCTCACTTTCATTTCCCCACGCCTCGCCCGCATTACATCATGTGGATTGATGGACAGTGAACGACGTATAATATTACCATAAAGCCTGGTGCACACTGTCAACACGTATAGGCTCCATACGACGAACCAGGGACAATGCACTCGCAACCCCTGAACGTTTAGGCGCTCTGGAAATTTCGTGAACAATAAGGCAGTGTTCATAGCGTTAAAAATCGTCGTGAATTTTTACTAACCGATGTAAAGAAAAAAAAAGTTACACCACGGTAAAACCAAGCGTACGTTATTCCACTGTGTAAATAATAAAAATCATTCTTATTAGGATTAAGCCGAAGAATAAAAAGACGCCGAGGACTCCGGTGAAATCGAAACTCTTCGTAGAGTTTGTATCCGGGGATCGTGAGCTATGCGATTAAGTTTGGCGTCGCCCGTTACACGAGACGCGGCATTATCCTTGGTTCGTAGCAGGAGAGTAGCAAGCAAAAGGCGAGTCCGCAACGCGCGACGTTGATCACATTAACGATGTAATAAATACCGTCGGGATCGGCATCGGAATAACGTTTGGATCCCCGGAAAAGTTACTCCTGATATAAGACCGGACGAGAAAAAGAAAATCGAATGGATGATCGTCCCGAGGAAGGGAACGAAGGAGCAAAGAAGTATTTCCAAAGCGAGAGACGTCATAAGTTCCTAATGACTGGATCCAGCGGCTTTATTGAGTTCTTCGCTACGCGGTACAAAGTTTTAAGTTCAGTCCCACGAAGCCACCTCAGTGCCCAGACGGGAACGTGGGTCTCTGGATAACATACGAAGCAAGAATTAATATATTAACGGTACCAGTTTTCAAGCAGCATCGTCGACCTGACGGCTTTCAGGAGCAAGTGGGCAAAGTCGACGCTGCTCACTGGCCCAGATTTTCCGTACAGTCTGTCAATATTAATGTGCCGGGTCTGGCAAACGTAGTGCCGCCCTAGTCATTAGCTGCTCCTCGCTGTCAGTTCTAACCACCCTCGTCTCTTTGCCCAGGGTAGAATTTATTAGCCTATCAATATGATGGCCTGTGCTCAGAATAGATTTCTGCCAAGTGAGTGTCTTCGCGTCTTTGCTTCTTTTTGCCTGTTATCTGGCACTCCGTTATCTCCCAGTGAAACACGTCAGTGACGTTGGCAGACGAGCCTCCGATGGGTTCTATATCTTTTTTTTCTTTTTCTTTGAATCTCTCTCTTTCTCTCTGTCATTCCAAGTACGCAGCGCCGATTACGGCGACACGGAAGAAGAGTGCGTCGCTCGTGCGAGCACGTGGCTATTACACTACGTGGTAGGGGCGCTTCGAGCAAGCAGTGGGGAGTATCCACGAGTAATCACAGCAGAGGGGTTACTAAACCCTGAGGACCAAGATTCTTTCCTGGTATCAGGATCTTCAGGGCTGTTGACATTTGTACGTAAAATTCACGAAGGCCTGTTGGATTGACTGGTCAATGACTGTGACATTAATTCGGAGGCTTGCCCATTCAGAGCCGAAGGTCAGACGTAACATGGAAGAACGTGAACTCGAGAATTCGAAGGACGATATGATTCTTCATCTCCACGAAGAAATTGATGATTGTTCACGGCGACGCGACAAGCTGCAATGACAGCTGGACGTTACGATAACGCTTTGGACTCGTCGTTCCTGTTATCGGCGAGTGAGGTCCCTGGGTTTCTAACCTGACCCGGGCGCAGTGAATGCCGGAGCTCTCTGGGCAGCCTAAGCCTAAGTAAGGACAACGCGGAAGTGGTGCAAGGTCAGGGTCGCGCGTTGGGGAAGGTGGAAGCACTGCTGGTGGGGACTAGAGCATAAAGCTCGGGAGGAGAAGGTACACTGCTGGTTGACGAGGTGGTAGTGCTGGAGGTGGAGGAGGAAGAGGAGAGAAGGTGCTGGAGGTGGCAGGCAGAGGAAGGCTTCCCCTCAACAAGTGTGATCGGGCCGCGAGGCACGAGCAGCTCCACGGAGAGAAGCTATATAGTCCGCGAGCAGCCTGGCGCCACGTTCAGAACGATCGCGGACACAGGGAGGCCATCTTCTCGTTTCTCTTCCTAACGTTCCGTTACAATACCGAGGCGAGGCCACGCGGCCATTTCGTAATCCGTTCTTCTGCCGTTGTCCCGTACACCTAGGATACTCGGCACGGGTCTGTCTCTCTGTCCGCGCTTAGGTCAGCCAAGTGAAATGGAGTCGTCATCCATGCCACCTAGACCTTCCTGGCACCGAGATTAGTATTCGAGACCGGACACTGTGTAGTCAGCAACGGTTGTAGGTGACCGTGCGAAAAGAATGGTCGATTCGACTTTCTCATGTACCAAGGATTGCTGCTGATTTCTCGGAACGGAGACTGAACAGGTCGTCGCTGAGACATTTGGTCGTTGCTCGAGCAACCTCAAGCCTAGTGCGTTAAGTGTCTGTTGGAATTTAGTAAAATCGTTAATGGAATATCGTAGTACATACTAGGCGCAGTAGATGAGATGGAATTGATATAGCTTGACGTGTTCGCTAAGGCAGTGTCTGTTTGAGTTCTAGGGACATTAATTACCTCTCTCTCCCTCCCCCCATCATGACGATTAATATTTTTTTTAACTTCTCCACGAGGATATAGCTAGTCCGGTAAAAATCGACTTTTGACCTTTACTTTTTTTTGCTTGACCTATATAGTCGCGCTTGTCAGGAATGTCTAGAAGGATCGATCCGGCTAGGGATTCTTGACGACGGGATGTTCCGTCCGACGCATTTAAGTCTGACGGTCCTAACTCCTCGTGCCCGGTTTCTATAGGCATATAAGACTACCTGGTTATATATTGACCGACTGTAAGACATTGGTGAGAACGCTGTCTGGGATAAGGAGAGCAGACGCCAGAAGGACTAAACATTTACGGACCATCCTATGAGCTTGCTGCTACCCTTGTGGCTCTACTACGCCGTGGAAAATTCCACAGAGCTTTGGAACTTCCTTCGACTTTTCTACCAGGCTCAACCCCTACTTTTGAACAACCTTACGATTCCGAGGGTGGACTTGCTTTATCGTTGCTTCTCTTTCTTTCTTTCTTTTTTTTTTCTTCAAGCAAGTCTCGCGAAAGGACTGATCGATACGACCTCTCCGTCTTCGGGGCAATTTCCTCTTGGAGAATCTTCGCGAACAGCCTTTTACTTTCTTACTTCAGTACGGAAAGCAGTGAAACGGGGGCGAAATCGACTGGACGCCTGTTTCGTGTACTTTGGGTAATTTTCATTAAGGCCTCGTCAACGTTCCTAGAGCGTAACGACTGCCTTCGTTAAGCCTAGTTCATAACTATTCGTCTCACGACTCCTCGAGTACAATACAATTTTTTTTCTCTTATTTTTCTCATGCCGAAAGTCCAGAGCGACCGGAGTTCCACGTGATCGCCTACGAGTTGGTCTCTGCATGGTCATTAATTCCGGTGGGTTTCCACGTAAAGGGTGAACCCGGTCCCAGTTCGCGATAACTCGCGTCCCGCCGTAATATTAATAACGCTGGAATAGAAATGACGAATTTACACGCAGTTGAGTCGTCAGCAAAATATTTCATAATGCACCACGAACGTTGTCCTTAAAAATAAAAGAAACATGCGTTTACATTCCGACAGATCATGAAATTCAAAGAGGATATTGGAGAATGGCTAAAGTTCTTTACGAAAAAAAAAAAAAAAATCCGATAAGAAGACTCAGGACAGCGTCTCGCAGAAAACACAAGGGAACTGAAAAGGAGAACGTGCCTACTGCTATCTCTCATTTGCCTGCGTAATAAACTAATTCAATCTCGTGCGCTATCAAGTCAGGCTCTCGACTTCACATCCGTGGCTCACGAGACCCACACATTCAGCATTCAGTATATAGTAACATCGTAACTACGGATATGCTCGAGAGGCCGCAGAAACAGTCGTTAACAATTAAAAGAAGCACGGAGGTAACCTCAAAAATATCAGGCTCTACGTTACGACGGTTATATCGCGTGATACCAGGAATACAGGTAAAGTCAGCGCCTCGTTATAATCATACGATGTGTATTAAGGAGAAGTAATCGGAGGAGAGACCAAAGTAAAGGCTACGCAGTCGAGTCAAGGTAGCCGTGCAGCGAGCGAGAAAGAGCGAGAGCAAAGATACAGAGAGCGGTAGGAGGTAAGGCCGTCAATAGCAGTAGCAAACAGCAAGAGCAGAGAGTAACATATACATAGTATAGAGTGATGGAGTGTTAAGTTGTACCGACATATATATATAGCATATATTATATATATATATATATATATATATATATATAGTATAAGCTGTATGTATATTCAGAGCAACCAGCAAACTCTCTAGTCAGGTACTACGGCGCCCCTCGCTCAGTGTGCTCGATTCCGTCGTGGAGCGATGGTATGGAAACGGGCTTGAGGCTCTGCCGCTGCTCCTCCTCGTCGTCGGGTTTGGTTCGTCGTATGGCTGGTCGCTGAGCTCGGTCGATACGGCAACATCGCCCCACCACATACCGGCATCGCTGTTACGGGAAAGCTGGCAACGTCGCTCGTGGCCAACCCGAACGCCCGACGACACGCGACCTCACGGCGAACAGAGACAAACGACCGTAGAGAGATGGTGGGAGGGAGAGAGAGAGAGAGAGAGAGAGATGGAAAGACTCTTTCTGGCGGCATCGTCGGCGCTATGCGCATGCGCAGGCGCTATTGTCGAGCGCCAAAATTGGAAAATTGCTGAATCTGACGCCTTCCGGCTGGCGCCAATGTATTTTTTTATTTTCTATTTGCCAACACCCAACGTGTCCCTCGCTATTCTCGGCCGTTATCGCAGTCTACGATGTTAATCGTAATGGATTTAACCGTTTTATGCCTTTTAAAAAATATTTTTCACGGTACCGCAGGCATCTGCCTAACTCGGCGTCACTTAGTTTCTTCTCCGTCGTTATTTCTCTCCTTTGTGGGCTTCGAAAGAGACGGGGGAGATTCGATGATTTATCTTGCACTCTTGTAGGTTTTCTTGCTCGGGGAACAGATGAGACAGTCAAGGTCTGCGCGAGACAAAGGGCGCGCGAAGACTTTCGGCCAGTTTTCATAGCACGACGAAGTCAGACCACGGTGAGATCGTTGAACTCAACGTTGACGTTCCGTTTAATCGTTACGCGTACGTTTTCCACGTGTATCAGAAAAATGTTTTTTTTTTCCAAGACACTCCATGCTACGGAACCATCATGGATGTCTGTGGATGTTCACGAGTGAATTTTCGTATCCGCCTATATTCAGATCGAGCCGCAGGCCTTTTATGCGTCAGAGAGACTAAAGGACGAATCTGCCGCGATTTCAAGACTGATTCGCGCGAGCGACAAAGGACTCGCTTCAGGCATCGACTTCAGAGCCATACGCCGACGCTCGACTGCGTCTGGCAACGTCGCACTCCCCGCATTGCCCGCGAGATAAATAGAGACAGCCGACGTAAAGAACCGTGCGCCACGGGAAGAGACGAACGAGAGACGACGGACTTCCCTGCCGTTAGTCGTGCGAACGAGACGGGATAAGCGGTTGTCGCCGAGCCGAGGGAACCGTGTACGACCTCTTACATCCTTAAGTGCGATTCACAATGTAGCAGCAGCTACCGTTGCGCTCCTACGACTTCTCTCGTGCTACTTCATTTTTTCTTTGCCCATATCATCAAACCACCTCAGCACACTGTGGGATGTCGTCTATGACCGTGTTTGGTATATCTTTATCTCTAAACCTAATTCTCTTCTCTTGTGGCCCATCTAGCCAGCCCCTACAGTCTGTGGCTAAATTGACATCTGACAAAGTCTCTCACTATTTTTCCATAACACCACCTCTAACCTGACTCATCCGTTCCTCAACCTCCCGATGCGGGGTACCGTCTGCCTCAGCTACTTAGACAACTGGCAACGTCCATTGGCGTTCGCGAGGATCCCCTCAGCAGGTGTCAGACGGTCAATCGAAGAGACAGATATATAGGTAAACGGACCAGCCTGCACTGTGATGGCTGATGGATCAAGTCTGCTCCTAGGGCGCAGACGTCGTTGTTGCTTAAGACGCGACTGCGTTAACCGACGACGTCCTAGGACGACGCTACCCGTCGACATCCGTACAGCTTGAATATTCTACAGGTGGTACATACTATTACGTCCTGGTAATTAACCATCGCGTAGACGACGTTCCACGTTGACAATCAATACCCCTTGTGTATATGCAGTTGACTTCAGTCGTGCTCCACCTCTGATGAGAAAGACCTGGTATAACCCAGGACGCTTCTGAACCCATCAGACCAGGACATCCCGAGCAAAACTTATATCGATTCGATTTTATCGCCTTGGCTATAACTGCCACGTATTTTTTTTCCACTCTAATCCTCTTCACCCTGTTACAATTATATCAATGGCTCTCTTTTTTCCTCGTCAGATGACACTTGGGTTATTCCTTTCATGAAGCGTCCTGTACTCGATTCTGTCTTCTGTGTGTGCCTCTGCTGGGAGATGCCGGTATTAATGGCCTTGGCCGACGGGCACACTCCGTAAGCCCATCACTCGAGCACGAGCCGGGTACTTAGAGGTCACTGCACCTTCACTTACTTACTTGCTCGCTTACTCCACTCTGCCTTTCACGTGCAGTCGCATCCAGTCACGCAGTAGATACGACAATTCGCTAGGACTCGGCGCATAGGCTCGTCGTACGATTTTCAATGGCGCTTTGGGCCGATGGAAAAATTTAGAATGACATTTTTAAACGGTCAATTTTTTTATTTAACCTTTCGTCGGTCCAACTTGTCTCCTTTGTCGATTCGTATTTTCGCCCAGTCAATTTTACGGGCATTTTTGTCCTCTGACGAATTTTTTATGTACCCGAAAACACGTACGCGCGTCGAATCATCGGTGGTCAACCCGTGACGGCGCCGGTTTTCCTATTTAAAAAAAAAAACTTAATCATCACTGCCGTCCTGGCGGGGGTCGGGCAACGACTGGTCGTTCCGGAAATTACGAGCGACCATGCGTATCCGCCTCGACGCTTTACCGGATATCTGAAATTTATTTACTCGACAATAAGCACCTCGTACACGTTATAAATATCGTTTAAGAATTTGACCAAGAGTCACGTGACGACTCTTACCGTCTTATGCATTGCCCTCCTCTCTCTCTCTCTCTCTTTCTTTCTATTTATTCGCATAAGCTTTTTCGCTCACTCGCTCCTTTGCGCTGTCCTAACGTTCGCTTTAGCGTCCTCTATAGATTAGTTTATCTTGCGTAACGCCGAGAGATAGCAAGAATGTAAGAGGGAGTGCGAGAGAGATGGCTGGAGAGGGTCAGAGCGGGAGAGCGAGCGAGAGCCAAGTAGAGACCGAGAGAGTATCGTTTGTTTTATTACGACTGTGCATAGGCAACACCCGCATGTACCTCCCGGAGGGTTTTCACGGAATAAATCGAGTCGACTGTATTTCTGCTTGCTACGCAGCTATAGATATACGCGAGCACAGTTTGACGGCTTTTATTCTCTTTTTCTCTTTGTCGCTTGACTTCTCTCTCTCTCTTTCGCGTGGTAGAGGCTACGGGATTAAAAAGAGTAAAAGAGTATTAGCGCAACGATGATCGACAGTTTTTCAGGGTTTATCGAGTGTTCGGATATTTAAAAAAAAATTCGTTTTTTTATTTTCTTTAAAAAAACACGGATTTCAATTCAACGACCGTCGACGAGCCTTTCGAAATACCGTGGGCGATATTCGCGAGGTTGTCTGCATACAGCGAGGTTAATTTTAAGAATTTATTCTTTCACGCTGCTCATTCCCACCGAACGAGTCCCCCGCGTATACCCTAAGGAAATCCGCGAGTACCGTCGACGATCGTGCAGCCTTTGAAAACTGGGCTTTAATTTTCAATCGGCTCGAAAACGTAACGTCGCGTTATAGAGTCGCGAAATTTAAGCCCGTGTAGCACCGACTCGTCGCCTACGTGTGAATAGGGTTAAATGCGTGTGATACCATTCTATGCACGGCGCCCGGCAGATCGAATCACCTGGTGAATCGATAGTCTGGCGATTGATAAAAAAAACATGGTTCCCGATAAAAAGATCTTCGTTCCATTCGACACGTCTCCTGCAGCCTCAGAAAGAATTACCAAGCAGAGAAAAGAATAATCTAGCAGGTCCCGTGCTGAGGAGTTGGGTCGCAATTAATTTGGCAAAACGGTCGAGCAAATTTCGTCGAATGAATATTAAGCCAAAGCCAGCCAATAAGTTTTATCCAGGCTATTGAGTTGGTACCACTGCCATCCACCCCTACTATACAGTCTTACCAACAAATTAACAAAAAGACGTCCCACGTTTCTCCGTCTTAACTTCATCAGCCTCCTTCGCACAGTACAATTCGCAATAATCTTTACGAGATCAATCCCAATTCCCAGCATTTTTGCTCCCGGTCCATCCTACCCCTTGTGGATCCAATCCGATTTAAGTCCACTGTGTTACAATACCGACGACGGATGACGTCGTGTCACAGCCGGACCCGGTAACCAAGTGAGCGTGGTCCAGTTCCAGCATCCTCCTGACATGATCTTCGAACGCGTGGCTCTGTTTACCTTTTACATGCATATTTGGCGGTAGATCCTATACAGGAGAGAGAGAGAGAGAGAGAGAGGGGGGGGGGAGAGGCGCTCTGCGAAGGGGTCACGTGACAGGCGCAGGACGTATCGTTAAGAAGACCACGTGGTCTCGTAGAGTCAGTAAGTCAGTTACTTAGTCAGTCAGTCAGTCACAAGTACATGGACACCGATCAGCTGTTCTCCAACGACGCCAGACTGCGCGTCGCCAACCCCAGCGCTGTTTCTCCTACCATACAGTCCTCTCTTGCTCTCCTCTCCTCGGTCTACGCCCCCCCACCCTCCCTCCCTCCCTCCACAATTTCTTCTCTCCTCGACCCATCTCCTCCGCGACCACCCTCTTCACTCTCTTAGCTCTCTTTCTATAATCTCTTTTTCTCTCTCTCTCTCTCTCTCTGCGTCTACTCGGGTACGATCAGCTGACTGGGAACTGTCAGTAGCGCCGTGGCCCTCCCCCCCTCCGCTTGCTGCTTACTTTGCCGGCTTGTCTGCCTGCTCACCCACGTGGCGTACTAGAGACTCTCCTCTCTCGCTCTCTCTCTCTCTCTTTCTCTCTTTCTCTCTCTTGCTATCCGAACAAAGTTGCTGCTGCTCCGCAGGGCCACCGCGACGCGTCGCCGTCGATTGCGACGGAAATCTCGCCGCAGCTGCTACTACCCGGCAGTCGGACGTTTTCGTCCGTTGGGGTTGGGCCTGCTGCTTTCCATATGAGCTCCGTCGGTAAAGCGCAGGATCGGTTAAATCTCCATGTAGTCTTATCGAGGATTCGTCATTGGCGGGGTGAGAATATTACGATAAGAATATTCTCAGTGAAGTTAGAGCCGCTTACGTTTATTCGTTCTCACTTCTCTTATTTTTTTTTTTTATTCATCGAATCGGTCGATATGGATCCGTCTTATCCTTATCGCTGTTACCGGAGCCATCGTCTTCGGGTATTTCCCTAATCGCATGGGATTATCAGAATACAGATGGTACCTTGGATTCTGAGACGTCGGTGTCACGTGCATCCGCGGGCTGCAACGTCCTGGCTATGACTTGCGTATACCTACTATATTCTTTTGTGCGAGTATTAGAATCCTTAGGTCAAAAGTTAGGATAACGCAGGGTTTTCGGCGAGGATTAATTATCAGATTTAATTAAAATAATTATCAGATTACACGGGACGATAAGGAAAATCTTAATCATGGCTGGCCATTGTTTGGGCGTTTATCCTGGGCGCCATTTTTTTTTCTATGCCTTTGGAGCGTACGTGTGATTTTTCTTTTTTTCAAAATTCATGTAAACTGCTTTTGCATAATTTTATTATTCGCTACTAAAGCATACAGGATTTATTGGGACGCCTTGTACGCAACTTACCTGACCTCCCGCAAGTGATCGGACCCCGGTAATGCATTCCTATTGAAAATCGTGACACGTGGTCGCCAATAAAGAAAATCCATACGCATGCGCAGTGGCCACTTCAAGGTCAGCTGTAACCTCTACTCCATAGGTATTTTCATTCATCGGCGTCGCAATCAATTCAAAACGTAATGAGTGGTCGAGCAATCGGAAAAATGTTGCGTTAAATTCATTTCGCCTAATTATTGTAGATTACAAGTCTTTATCACGATTTTTTTTAGCGATCCACGAGTTCATCTCGCTCGACTTTTCCTCCCTACCCTCTGTGCACGTAATTGCCTCATCAACAGCAATCTGACTCCAGGATGATCGCTATGATCGATCATAAGAGAAAAACAATCTTGTCGATCAGAACAGCAGGTTCCTCCTTTATTCTGCATTCAGCCCAGCGAGGTCATCCGCAGTGGGGCGCCACATTCCAAGATCATCGTCGGGTCGGGTCGTCGCGACGACAGAAATAGCATCCACGGGCGGAGATCCAGAGAGCACTGACCCAGTATCCACAGCTATAGCTTTGCTCCTTGCACTCTTACCCGATTCCATCGTACACTCTTCCTCTGGCCTAGGTCTCATCTGCGTGTCTTAATCTTCTCTTTCATTGGGAAAGACGTCACTGGGATCTGTTCGTCTTTCCGAAAGAAGGTGCTTCTTGAACTTGCCACGGTAAACGTGTAAATCACAAAGCGTCGCTTCGTTATCGACATCGGTCGATACGGTAGGAACAGCTAATGGGGTCCCTTGGGACCTAATTGCCAGTCTTAAGGCTGTTTTCATAAACGCGGTTCAATGCATAAACTCGGTTTATCTTCAAAATGTAAAAATCCGATTGGCTGAGTTAAGCCGAGTTTATGGATCGAATAGCGTCGAAGAAAACGTTGGTTGGATACTGATAAGTGGCAGTGAGAGTAATTCCAAAAAAAAGTATCATTAAAAATCGTTGGATCGTTACGACCTGGTGCGAATGATGGTTGATTATTATTTTTTTTATTCCCTCGTAACGCATAGGGAAATAGGCATTTGAATGTCTGAGCGAATGTACTGAAATTTAGAGCAGATCCCCTGGCGGCGAGTTGTCGCAATAAAATGTTTATCGTTTCTGACAGCAAACTGCAGTTTTACGTTGCTGCGTATCTCGGACTATCGTCTAGATAAAGTGCACGTATATACAGTGTCGCAAAAGGTGGTTCATACGCGAATAAATTCGAACAATCTAATCGGGCTGGGGACGGTATTGGGAAAACTGATAAGCGCTGAGAATCGTATAAAAAAGTGTCTGAAAAAAAAGAATAAAATTTTGCTTTTTTTTCCATTAAAATTAATTATCTTTTTTTCTCCTTTGACTTTCAGGTGAACACGAGAAACGAGTGGAGCAGTCTCTGCGAGCAATTTCATCTGCCCAGCGGATGCGTGAACAGTGGAGTTGGCCTCAAGCAAATCTATCTTAGGTGACTATCATTCAGCGTCACTGTATACAGTAATAACAGCGATGGATTGATTAATCGTATTCGTATACCTATATATGTATATAGTCGGTGCATTAACAGCGTGTAAAACCACTCCCATTGGAAAGTCACTATATATAGGGTGGCGTGGAAGTGCTCGGCAGTGTGTAACGAGCGTCGAAATTACCCGGAATCTTTGTCTGTATCGGATAGAGAGGGAGAGAGAGAGAGAGAAATAGAAAGCACACGAGGTGAGGTTGGATCGTTAAGCGAACTAAATGGCCCACTCGTTAACGACTCTAAGAGCAACCGATATGGAGGACGATGGTAAGGTTAAGTTGGCTCTGGATATATATATATTTTTCTTAATGGAATCCAATTCGAACTCTCTACGCGCGAGCAGCGGGAACCCTGGTGGTGTAATCGTCAAATGAAAATCTTACCGAAGGATCAATAACGTCAGATGAGTAAAGATGATTGGACGCTCAGTGCCCCATCTATCGAGTCATTGAGATAGTCCAAAGGTATTTATCTGAGGTAGATAAAGATACGTGGCTTGGGCTCCACGCAGCATCCCTCTAAGGTACTCTCGACCGATAGGTAGAGAAATTTGTAAAATTTATTTTTTTTCCTTTCGTTTCTAAACTTATTTTTATCCCTGTCCCCAGATAACGCGCGTACGACGGTATCCGGTAGAGTCACGTGGAACGTGGTGGCACCCGACTCTTCTGATGCTCTTGTGCGACTGACAGTCCGAGCGTCTGCAAGAGCAACATTACCTCGTGGTGCGACCACTAGCGTCGGTCTGCTCGCCCCCCCACCATTTTCCATCGTTCGTTGCTACGTCCGTACGTTTCTACGTTCGTCCCATTCGTGGTTCATTCATGCCGGGCGTCGCGACGTGGAGAGAGAGAGAGAGAGATAAAGAGAGACAGTGAATTGCAAGAGAAGGAGATCGAGGGTAGGAGGAGAGATAGAGTAAAGTATAGGAAGAAGAGGGAGAGAATGAAAAAGAGGGAGACACGTGTTCGTTCTACTGGACCTGCGACGACCGCGTGCCACTACGGCAGTCAAAGTCTACTACTGCTACCATCGAGCCCAGCCCACTCTCTCTTTCTCTCTCTCTCTCTCTCTTTCTCTCTACTACCCGTTGGTTGGTAGTACTGTTGGTGCATGAATGGATCCACTAGACCCAATCCCCACCATATCTTCCACCCACCCACAGTTACCTTTACCTACCCCATTCGCGCGGTCTTCGTTGGTTCCTGGTACTGCCTACTATGATGTTATACATTCGGTTCTACCCTCCGTTCAGTCGTCACTCTGGGCCTCCACTGCCACCCACCTTTAACTTTCCTCCTGGTCGTAGGGTAATTTGATAATTTTTTGTTAACGTTTCCTTGGACTCCCTCCAAGAGCAAGCTGATTAGGTCCATCTCGCGTGGCTAGGTAAATTTTAGATATCGCCTGGACGGATACAGACCTGGTCCAATCGCTGATCCGATAACGACTTTGTTGTTGACTCGCGTGAGACACGGTGGAAAGTTTACGGAGTCTTGTTCGACGTGGAACAACAACAGTGTACTTGTGCACTCGAGCGTGACTAAATATATTCATGGATCTTTTCTTTCAGGTATCTCGACAGGTACGAGAAGGTTCACTTCCTGGGCGAGGATGGCCAGCAGGCGGACGATGACGACGAGGACTCGAGACATCGGAAGTGGTCCGCCAGAGCGCTTCATTCGATTCCGCTCACGTACAATCATCATCAGCACAACGTTGCCGGTGAGTAGTTCATCAGGGTCCAGAGTCATCGTCGCCTCAGGCTGCGATCCAAGATACGTTTTGCTTCGCCAAGGCAGCCCACCGATGGTAGAAATAATGTCAGTAAGGCTGAGACATCGTGAGCACGTTCCACGTGGATCTGATTGAGGAAAGAGACCATCTTTTGTCGATGCCTCCGAAAGGAACAGCTTCTCAGCATGCGAATGACCTCTTCGCGACGTCGTACCATCTAGGTACCTATTAAGGAGTCGCTTGCTCAGGGTAGTCGCTGACTCCTCGGTGAAAGTATTTTTGCACCTTTTACCTCAAAGCGTTAATCAACTCCGCACATACGAACGACCGTATTCATACGATGGCAAACGCTTGCGAAAACGCTAATTCAACGGTACAGCCAACACTGTTCGCACGAGTGTTCAGTCAAAGGAAAACAATGCCTCAGCCATCCGTTCAGTTGGTATCCGCTCGATAGAGCCATACGCCTCTGACGTATACAGCCGTGCATACTTATAACATTACCTCATCATCTGTCGTGACTCTTAGACCCATTTTCTTTTTGCTTATGGAAGACTTTAACGTATCACGCTATCTCTCCTGGCGTCGTACAAGACTGCATAGATGGGACACACAGGTATTTTTTTTAAATATTCCACACAATACCTGGACCAGTATCTTTGTGCAGAGAATTTACATTTTTTTCCTATTTCTATATATTCACCCGTGAAATATCGTCGGAGTCTCACGAGAGGATCCACGCTCTTCTGAGTCGCGGAGAAGTCTCCGTGTACCAGGATGAGCTGGTGAAAGGCCCCGGGGAAAGAGGCATTCGTATACAAAGCTGGAAAGAAAAGTGGTGCATGTGCAACTGTATTCTATGGCTCTCGGCAGCTCGTTCATTCGCTCACGGGCTGGCATTCTGTATTGACGTGGGCGCACAGTGCGCCACCAGCAGCCCTCCCTCCCCCCTCGAGCCACGGGGCGCGCGAGATAATTTAATGGGCAATAATCATGACATACATATACCGTCAGTGTACTCCACGGCTCGAGCCTCGACTGGGTGGCACTCGTGGGACCCGCGGTCTATACTGGCGACGCATGCGCACTTGACAATCACAGTGGCATCGCCTACTACGACGCTCTCTAACTCTTTGATGTACACCGCGGCTGATCCCTGCTGTCATCGTCATCAGTCTCCTCGCGAAGTGAGACACTTCGCTTCCGTTTCCTCCGTGAGAGAGGAAGTTCAATAACTCTACCGGCGCGCCTTGTCCCAGTTGACGGTACCAGGTCGCAGCTGCTGCTGCTGTCGAATACTTAAGTCATTGTATATACGTAGATGGGCTATCAGTCTCGAGCTTTCGAAGTTGCTAATGTACATGGCTTTACGAGGTAGACGCGAAACGATGGGCCATGATGATTATCGATTCTTATACGTTATGCGCACATTGTATTTTACTCTTGGTCGACCTGCTCGTCTTGTCAATGACTTCTGGTATAGACTGTATACCCACGTGCGTCATTTATCTCCTTTTCGAATGTTTGCACAGAGCATGCTAAGTGTTCCAAGTGCGCGCTATGACGATGATGAAAGACGAACCCCGACCAGGTGGAGCTGATATTGCAGAGAGCCTGGATAACAGTAATGGCTTAGAGAATGAAAGCAGGAGAGAGAGAGAGAGAGAGAGAGAGAGAGAGAGAGAGAGAGAGAGAGAGAGAGAGAGAGAGAGAGAGAGAGA
>JASANN010000391.1:15747-47049 GCA_031762395.1 Calameuta pygmaea
TTTCTTAAAAATGTCTCAAAAATGTTTCAACAATAGGCTTTTTCAATAGTTCTAGAGAAGTTCTGTAGTTCCTGGTCCCGTTCTAAGGGTTGCTTTGGGAACCAGCAAAAAGGTAGCGGAGAACCTCTGCCCGTCAAGCTACAGGTTCATGTTCACGTTTTCCTCGGCTACGACGGAATTCGCATTGTCCACGGAGGCGATGGTCACAAAATCCTACCTTCCAGACTCGCTGCTACGAATTAGCGCCATCTTTTGGTATCGCCTAAAATCGTAGCGTTGTGCATCTCCCTGCTCATTTCTGTTTATACATACATGGGATAGCACCCTTATCCTATTAGGGAATGTGCCAGGTTTTAACAATCCATTAGTATTTTTTATGTAACTATCGTGAGTTTTTCTTCAGGAAAATCGTTGTCTTCTCTTTGCACAGTTTTTCGTTTTACGTATTTTTTTTAACGTAACCCGTTGATATAGAAATCTCCATTCTACTGTTACCATTTAGAGAAATAATATTTAACAAATTGCCGCAAGAGGCGCTTCACTCTAGTTGAAGGGTATTAGCTGATTATGTTTTTGAATAATTCTTAATCTGGCACATCTCCTCATTTGAGGAGTCAGCCATAAGGAAAGGAAGGAAGGAATAATTCTTAATCTGTGTACTTATTGTAACGAAAATATGGAGTGGCAAATATTTCTTGAAGCTATTCATTGTAGATTGCACAGAAATGGTACTTTGAATGAGATTAAATCTATGAAGAAATGTGAATATAAATTGATGTCCTGCCTCTTGAATAAACAAGACCTGAGGTAGTTTTCTTGGTATTCATTAAAAATTGTACTCTGTTTTCTAGTATGCGTTGCATACAAAATAAAATACTGTACCTTTGCACTTTATTGTACTGTTTTTATTGTATAATTTCAGAAAATGTTTACATACGTGGTTGGATGAGCAATATAAATATAAAGAATGTAAATCAGTAGACGAAGCAAAGAGACTGAAAAATCTAGGCAACAAAGAATTTTGTGATAAAAACTATGCATCTAGTATAACTCTTTACACAAAAAGTATTCAGTATGCACCATTCAATAGTGAAGAATTGGCTATAGCAATTGCAAACAGATCAGCAGCTTTATTTTTTACAGAAAATTACAATGTAAGCATAAAATAATATCTTTAAATATTTTGAAATATTTTATAAGGATCTACTACCAATATAATTACATCAATAACTGATTGATAGTAGAATTCAACACTATGGTTGATACAGTTTCTTAACATACCAATAATGAATCCAATTGATTTTGAATGCTTTACTTTACATTAATTTATGTTCCAAAGATATTATTTTACTACATATAAAACTTTTTTTTATCATTTGAAACTATATAGCTAAATAGACACACAATGAGGGCATAAGAAATATATATTTTGAAATTGGTATGGTTTCAGATTGCGTAAATAATATTTTTATTTTACAAATGATACCATCATGAAAATACTATTTTACATCTGTTTGCGGCCTGCAAGGATTATTAATGCTTACATTTTGTATTGCATGTTAGGAATGTTTGAAAGATATTGAATTGTCCTTGAAGTTTGGTTATCCTGAGAAACTCCAGTATAAGATCTATTTACGAGCAGCACAGTGTCATATAAAATTGAATAAAAAATCCTTGGCAAACGAAGCTTTGTTAAGAGTTCAAGATTTAATGAGAAAGTATAAAATCTTGAGTACAAAAAAAGGTATGAAATTTATAATTTTTCTAGTAACAACATGTTAATTGTTGTCAAATGTATCTTTATGTCACTACAAGCTGAGGGGGGTTGAGCATCCCAAATGCCTAGCAGACACAAAATAACAGTTGCATATTGACAATGTTAAAATTTCATGCCTAGAGATTGAATAGTTATAAAATACTTCATATACGTAACTATTATTTTATATTGAAGTAGGAAATTTTAATATTGCTGATACGCAAATGTTACTTTGTGTTTGCTGGATTATTTTTGTTATTTATATAGTTACAGTTGTTACAGTTATATTTAAACGTCTTGAATCATATGTTTTTACATAAAAGTATTTACTGATTATAATCAGAGTAGGATAAGAAATGAATATTTTTAAATTGCAGATAATGTCGAGGAAGAAGTTACTCGCTTATTATTAAATATTTCAAAAATACATGAGGATAAGCCAGATGAAAGCAACACAAATGAATACTCAATCAAGCCTGAAACGGCCTATGGAGATAATACAAATTTTGTATTTGCTTCAGCAGCAACGAGTCGTAAGAGTGCTCCTGAAAAGGGGAGATATGTCGTAGCTAATAGAGACATAAAAAAGGGTCAGATTTTATTTGTAGAAAAACCTTACGCTTTCGTTCTATTAAATAATATAGAACCGGCTACGGTTTGTGGGTATTGCTGTAAATCCCATGGAAATGTAACAGTTCCGTAAGTCATTAGAATATATATTGTACAATTTATTTATACTGCAAATGTTCTATACTTCATACTCCAAACGTTATTTTTTTATTAGAAAGTGCATTCTTTATTTGTATATTCACTGTGCACCGCATAAAACAAAATGTCCATCAAATAAAGCAAATTTTTTTTATCTTTAGGTGTAAAAACTGCGCAAATACCATATACTGTAGCCTAGAATGTTCAACTGCAGCATGGGATGAATATCATCAATGGGAATGCGTTGCCAGTCAAATGAACTTGCGGCAACAAGTTGGCATAGCACACTTAGCCTTGAAAGTTCTTCTTACAAGTATATCCACTGATGAAATAGACAGATTTAATGAAATGCAAAACTTAGTAACGAACATCGAAAAACTAGTGGGGGAAGATCTTCTTGAATATAGTATTGTAAGTTGTTTAACTCTGCATTAACTTTGAGCACTTAATAATCAATTGTATCATAATTTTTCAGACCGCAATGATGTTTACTTTATATCTTTCGACTTACACAACATTTTTCGAATTGAATTTAAAAAAGTGTATAGCCGACAAATTTGCAGATCCCAATCACCTTAATAATTTTGATATAAATACAGATACTGGTAAACAGCTATACATAAGCTCACTGCTGCTGAAACATATTCTACAGTTGGTTTGTAATGGTCATGCTATTACAAAATTAAAATTATCCAGATCGAACAATGATGATGTCCTCACTGAGCAGCAAAAGAGGATAGCTACTGCTGTTTACCCTTCCGCTAGCATGATGAATCATTCCTGTGATCCGAATATAATAAACAGGTTTATTGTATAATACTTTATAATTATTATATTATAATTAAACAGCCATATCAAATCAGTAGCTTCTTTTTATGGGTAATGATCAATTATTATCAACAAGATTGTATTAAAATGTGTACATGAAAAATATGTCAACCTGTTATGTGTGTATATTTGACTTCTTTTTTTCTTTCAGTTTTTGGGGATCATATCTCGTCGTAAAATCAACCAAAGATATTAGAGAAGGAACTGAAATAGTTAATTGCTATGGTTTGTACATATCACTTTACTTGAACTATTATTCTGTCGATTCTCACTGTTTTTGCTCTTATTATATATGTTGTAATTCTTTTTACCCAGGTCCTCACTTCAGAAGACTGCCTAGGAAAGAACGGCAAGAAATTTTACAATGCCAATATTGTTTTATTTGCAAATGTGAACCATGCACTAATCCGGATATTCAATTTTTTGTGGTGAGTTTTGAAAATCATTAATAAATCATGCAAATTGTGAATATATTATGAATATATATAATTCAGGAACAATAATCCTTTTATCTTAATGTTCAGGAAAGATTCCAATCATTAAAATGCTCTAAATGCAGTGGCCCTTTATGCAAGACTGATGGGTCATCAATGCGTTGCTTGGGTTGTGGCGTATTATCCAATATTCATTACCGTGACGAGTTAAAAAAAGCTCAAGAACTGTTTGATTCTGCTGAAATTTGTATAGAATTGGACGACAATGCTGCTAAAGCCTTAAAAAAATTGAAGGAGTGTTTGACAATACGCAAGAACATACTCTACAAATATCATGATGATATCACATTGACTTATGATTTAATCGGAAAGATATACGCTATGGCAAGTAAGTGTTTTAGTCCACAATACATTTTTAATATACGAAGAATGATAAAAATCGTAATATATTCAGAAATTATTCGTCAGCTAATAACAAAAGAATTCTACCATAGGATAATATCGTACGAGACCGTGTTTTTTAATAAACCGTGTAAATCAAGTTATTGTAAATTTGTCTTTTCTTGTAAAAGACTGCATAGCAGAATGTATAATGTTTTCTGATGTCATTCTTCGTGATTAATGAACAAACTTCCTAATAGCGATTTAAAAGATTAAGTATTAATGCATATTAATTTTACAGAACAATGGCTTAATTCAATATTTTTCTTGGAATATAGTATAACTAATGTTGAAGAACAGTTTGGACCGGATAGTGTAGAACTTGCTAATGAATTAAACAAAATCACTGATATTTATGTTCAGTACTTGAAGGAAGAGACTAACACGCGTACAGAGCAGTATAAGTAAGTTTCTTTGTTATATATACATAATATACATATTAGTAAAAATAACTATTATTAGAATTTGAATTTGATTAATTAAATTAGCATTGATATTCGTTTTTCAATGAGATTCTGACCACAAATACATATCTGATGTAACAAATAAGAATATAATATTGATTTTATATTTACATATAAAAAAAGGAAATATTAAATCGAAAGGAATAGTGATATAATAAGTACTAATATTATTCTTCTAATTCAACAGTAATGGCCCTAATAGATTTTAAAAATATTGTTGGATTTTCCAGTAGTTTGTTTAAAATATATTTTTAAAACTGTCATACTTATTACATATACTCTTGTAATAAATCAGAAACACTTATGGTGTCTAATAATTTCAATTGTTCAACGAGTTATACTTCTCAAGACGGACTAATTATCGTGTTCATTATTCCGGTTTCTTGTGTTCTAAAAGAATCTGGAGCACTATGCGATGAAAGATGGAATTTTATGTGAAATTACAGTGCGTTTACTATATCAATAAATTCCCTTTTTGCAGAAAGATTCTCAAGAAAACACAAATGCAGCTGAATCGTGCAGAACGTATTATGGATTTGAATTATGGTCCATGGAATGATAGCTGCCAGGAAATAAAAACGAAAAAACAAGAAGTGTCTGCTATATTAAACAATTTGTATACTATTTAATATGGACGAATATATTGATCTGAGAACATTGTGTCAATAAAAAACTTTGTATAAATTATTGCCTTATGTCTATGATTTCACATTCCTTGTATCTATCGACATGAACAAAGGCTAACAAAGGAGAAAAATCAATTGGCCATCTTGAATTTCCAAACATGAACATCGTAAAGAGGACTGACATACTTTACAAATTTTAATGTCGACATAAGCAACTTTTTCTTGGGTCACAGCGGCCGATCTTATGCACTCACCAGCACAAAATAAACGAGTTTCGCAGGCGTGGAATTTCCAGACCGGAAGTACTGAACATCTGCAATATTACTGTTTCATTCATTATATATTCGGAACTTCATGTTTATTGCTTCAACACAATTGGTTCAGTAATTTATGCTACATTTTTGAGAGTAGACAATTGCGACTATGCACAGATACGCATATTTGAATTGAAGGGTCTGGGTTGTCGATTATGCATCACCGAACAAAGTGAACTCTTGTAAAGTACATGGCTATCAATCAATCTATCAAATCTGATAGATTTTCTGATCAGTCAATGCTCAGCGCTTACACTCAAAATATTAGGTTGACCAAAAAGTTCGTGCGATTTATGGCGAAATAAAACCATGTTGAAAACCGCATGAAATTTTTGGCCAACTCAATACATGATCACATTATTGCTCTGATACTTTACTGGTTCTGAGGCATTTAATAAACCCATGTAGATCAAGAAATTTATTTAGTTTTTACACCTTCACAAAGTGTATCATAATTTTACTTATCACTCATTGTTTTACTCATCCCACTGATGATGTTTTTATCACGGTTATGCTTCACGTCTTGAATACTGAAGATCATTTTTTACAGCATTGAATTGATCTTTAGTTTGTTGTCTAGATGAAGCAATGATCAATTATGGAGTACCATGAGTTTTTCATTTTATGAAATGGACTTACAACTGCTCCCATGGTTATTGACTATTCTAAAATAAATAAAAAAAATCGTTACTAATAGCCTCTTAAAATTGTTTTCTACCTTCTCTTGCGGCTACCTTCTCAAAGAAAAGAAATATGTCAGTTTTTCAAATTGTTCACCGCTGCTCCAATTGCACCATCACAGAAGTTTCTGTAGAGCCACTGATAGAATACTGATAAAAAGTAAGTCTTAACTCCTTAGGATTTAATGGGTCGACCATCTTCTTGCGACAGACTTGAATTCCAAAGAGTTCAGACGTGAATTAATTTAATGTAATAAAATAGTACTAAAATAATGCTTAACAGCATTAGTTGTGAGGTCAGCACAGGAAAGATATCATATTGCGCTCTGTACGTTTACTTTTATATAAATTTTTTCTTCTTCATTTGCATATTTCCCTTTACCTTTTTTAAAGAAGATGAAATTGAGGATGTAATGGAAGCTCCCGCCAGTTAGTGATCAGCACCGAAATTTTCATCACTATAAGGTAATACCCAACGCATAAACATAGATTCGTCTGAACCCAGAAGAGTGTTTTCTATAAAGTGGAATCAGTGAAATTGTTTTCTCTCCCGCGTTGAGTGTATTTAAACTATTTATTGAAGGCCTCCACCCGAAAGAATCAAAGGTCAGACCACTTTTGTATATAAAACGAATAAACTAATTAATGAGACTGAATCACTTTTGCAAGCTCTTGGGCACATGTGGTATCTTCCTAAAAGCACAACAATATATTTATTTTATTTTCATGATAATTAGGAAATTACGAAAGAATTTAATCAGAGCAGTATTTTGAACTAAAATTATTTTTCCGGTTTATCACGTTTGTGATCCAAATATATATGGTTATATTATATAATAGTCAAGAAATTAGTTTTCTTTATTATTCACAAGATCGATGATTTTGAAAAGCATGAAGCACGCAATAACAAGCGAGCCACAAAGGGTTCAGTCTAATATAAAAAGTTCAACAAAAATGTTACCAGGCTTAATATGTTCCATATAAGTGAAAACTATTATCGTTGACAAATAGCTAATACCGAGAAAAATCAAGTAGCGTAAAATGGATCAATGATTTTCAATAAATATATACTATTCACATCATATGTAGCAGTTAATTGTTATTTTCAGTTTGGCATAATGACAATAACATATCTTCGTAATGATGCATATTCGTTTCAAAATTCTCCAGCTGTTTTGTAAGATCTCCAATTTGTTCTGCCAATGTTCTTTCTTCCATGAATGCTTGAAGCTGTGGTGCTGTTTGACATTCACGGTAAAATGCACCAAGGTCACTATTTGTGTTTGTTCCTGCAAAAGGAGTTTTCTGCAACAAAATTGAATTATATTTTATTACATGCGATATATATATATATATGTGTCAGAAATTAATCAAATTTGATAGTAGACGTTACATTAATACAAGTTTGAACTTTCACACAAATTTAAGAAATTCTTCAATAAACTTTCAGTACAGTAATATTTATTCGATTATATTGACTAACTTTTACTATTAAAAGATCCATTAGAAAATATTCTTTATATGTTTACTGTTGACAAGATCAAATGACACTTCGTTTAGAAGGAGAAAAATATAATTTTAATAGCAACTGCAAGGACAACGCATAATTACCAAGTCTACCATAATAAAATCATCGTTGGCACTTGTCATCGAGCAACTGCTTCTTCTGGAACCATTTTGAGAGTTACACTTCGGCATCGCACTGTCAGTAGGCACTTTTTCATTGTTGCCGTTGCTGTTGTCCGTTGTAACAGGAGTAGTTGCATCTGCAGCTTCTACAGTTGATGCTGGTGGCGGCGATGTTTGTCGTGGGATCAAAAGAGAACTGAATGGAACATCAGGAATAACTAGGTCTCCCTCGTTGACCACAACTTGTTTATTGACAGCAAAAGCACCTACTTTGATTGTGTCGCTGAGGGACTTCGTATGGTTGTCACTGTGACAATGTAACATATTGCATATCATAATCAAGTTCCTATATACAATGCTGTTATAAAATTACACTTTTTATTGGAACACTTAATTGACTTGTAACTACTACAGTGAAAATTTTTGCATTGTCTCGCTAAAGAATTTCAGCAATCACAAAACAATTGAAGTTAAATTTTGATAATTTTTGTAATTTGCAGCAAATAATGAAATTGTACATGATAATAAAAAAATTCTACTTTCATAACTTTATCTTGTATAACAATGTATATGGAAAAATTCATTTTTACATTGAATGAATCATGAACAGTACATTATTGATAAGTATTTTTGGAATTCTTGACAATAAATATAAATGTGATTCTATGTGCGTACAGATATATCAAATGATAACATCTACAGAAAGAAAACTTCTCAAGCATTATTCCCCTTTATTTTGGTAAGCTATGTATGTTACGTGTTAAAAAAACTCAGGTCAGATCGATGTAGTATTGAAAGAAGTGCTCCCTTCAGGAATAAAATTTTTATAGATGATATGCATATACTGCAGTTTATCAAATCATCATCAGGCTGCTATTATGCATGGTTTATTTTCTATGCTTTCTTTCAAATTGAGGCACTTGATAAGCTTGAACAAATTTGGAGCAACTTTCTTATTACATGCGACAGTTAATCAAGATTTTATAAATTTTATTTAAAACAAAGGAGAATAATGATTTTTATTATAATCTATATAAATATATTTGTCATGTTTACACTCATAATAAAATACAATCTTTAATTGCTCTCTGAACTCCAAACAATTACTGTAGAATTAAAATAGATTTGTAATAATAAAAGTAAATTTATCAGCAACAGTTGATAATAAGAAAAAGAAAGTTAATTAAATACAAATAGAAATACTTAGATAATATCCAAGGGTTCAAATAATCGTATGACTAACCTTTGCTGATAACGAGCATGCCGTGGACTTAGGTCAGAATGGAAATGATCACTTTTGAGCATGATCGAGTCTCGGCCCGTTTGAGTAGGAGAAATAGTCATTTTTGTTCTGTACGATACAGAAAGATGTATCGTACCCACAGGAGTACATAACTGGCCTACTCTCACATGTTTATAGTTGTCACCTAAATAAAAATAATTCAGACTATATAATTCATGATAGAATAGATTAACCAAATTAGAAGAAAAACGAAAAAATAATCAATCAAAATAATCATCAGATAATTGGTTTTATACGCCGTCACCATAAGTTTAAAGGCTTCAGTAAAATTATTATTCACTTCCATTTGATATAAATAAAATAATTAGTATTACACAAAAAAAGTAGGCTAACTGCAAAATACGGCTCCTTGAAGTTAGCTGTGGATTGTTTAGTTTTTTTATATATAGTCCTTCAAGGAGTGGTATTCTGCAATTTTACCAAAAAGTATTATACATACCCAATGTGTGCAACTGTGGTTCTCCCATATAAATTCTATAGCAAATAACATATGATTCAGGACCCTGCCTTCTACTTAATTTATATGCTGGTGTGATTCGAGTCACAGAAAGTAATGATTTTAATAAAATTCCCATTCTGTTATATACAGTATATGTAACTCTGATAGTTGGGTCACTATGTTCTGGTAAAACTCCAAGGCTCCATGTTTCCAAAACCATTGTATCACCTTCAACCGTACGCAATGATATTTCTATGCATAGTGGTATTGTAGAGCTAACAATTTCTCCACATAGTGCACGTTTTGCTTCACTCAAAACATCAGGTAGATCCTGAATCGCAAGATTGAACTGTGTAAAGAAACAATAACCATTATTAATAGATAATAACCAAAATATGTATAAATTGCAATAAAAAAATAAATATATAATTAGTAATCAAATAATCATTTTAAACATATAGTATTATGATCATACCCAGTCAGTTCCTGAGGAATTGGGCTTACACTTGGTATTGACCTTTTCACCAGACCTAGATTGGACGATAATTTGAGCAGCTTTCAATGCCAGGAACTTCGTAAATTTATCTAAATCTTTCTTGTCTTGCATATTTAATTTCATTGTAGACATGGTAAATTTGTGTATCTTACACCTTTTTCTATGAAATGACGAATTTTAAGATTCCACACGAAGGATTTCGATAGATACACATAGTACGTAGCATGATCATTTTAATGTTCATATACGAATCAACGAAGATCAACAATACAAGTAATGGAGTGCACAAATTTTGCGATGCTCATTGATGATTAGAAATAATTATAAAACGTCTGCGTAAAATATAATGAATACACAAAATCACATCACAAACCACGTTTAAATACGATTAACACGTAGTTTAGAAGGCTTGTCATACTGCACAATTTTCCGGGATTCAAATAAAAGATCAAAAGTAGACATCGCTATGTCATACATTCCATATTCTATGAAAACAATAATAATAACTCAACCAGTTAAAGAATTCCTTGCACAGCAAGCACTATACGGAATTTTGCGCCATATTGAAATGTCAAGCATTCTATACTGCCTCCTCTATACGCCGAGATACCAGTAAAGAGGGCCAGCCCGAACCAACCTTATGGGACTTTGTGCCTGACGACTAGTAGGCATGATGGGTGCGGGACATATGCTAGAACTAGCATTGGCTAGCATAGAAGTTCTGGAGAGAGTTGAAATGCCAAACATTTCGTTAGACACAGAATACAAAAGGGCTGGTACTCTTTACCATTATATCCTCGGTGTTCTGTACCACTCTGTACCGCAGAATAGAATTCGCAGTAAAGCTTTCGATTTCCAAACAGGACATACATTGGCACTACACAACGTATACGCTGATAATTGGTTGGCATTAACAGAATATATTTAAAAAGACCAATGGTTCAGCTTTGCGTTGGTTATGATTTCGTATATGAATTACTGATTTTAACCAATCGTATGACAAATCGAATAGAATAAACTCAATTTAGTCGGCGCGATTCGACATTCGTATATGAAAGTTAATCGCTAGGCTAAGATTATTATTCTTTTTGAAAAGAAAACGTTTTCTTGGATCTTTTGATTTCTACAACTAACGGCAACATTTTCAGGTTATAAAGAGTGTATTGCAAAATTTACTACAAATACTGCGTACATGCTGTTTCTTTTTTTTTAATGTCATCTATTTAAAAAGACTTAATGATAGTTGCAGCAGTCGTCGTTTTGTTTTGAAACACATTGAATATTAAGGCATATAGTTTATATCGAGCACCTCTAGCACCTGGTACTGTATGAGGGCATGAAGCCAATAGGAACAAGAAGAAGATATCGAGCATTTGATACTGGCTTTACTTTCTTATTTTGTGCTTAAAGGATACTTGGTCTTAAGATATATTATTAATAATAAATATTTTAGAGTATTCGATGCTTGAGAAAGATAAATGAGAAATCATAATCGTTTCTTGTATGAAATTTATAAATAAGACGTTATTGCACTCGCGACCATCATGTCGGACACAAAAAGTAATCCAAGTAACATATAAATAACAGCTAAATTTCAAATGATTTGCTGTTATAAACTGAGTCAATAATTTATTCTGAAATTTTTTAGTGAAAAAAATAGTTATATAGTCAGTTTCCGAATTCAATGTCTATTGGACAGTGCATAACTATCGAAGCTTTAGCGAATGATACGTAACTTACCATAAAATCACGGAAATATATACTAAAATATAAAAATTTTTTCGGTGCGGTTCAATGTATAAACTCCGTTTATGTTCAAAATGCAAATACCTGATTGGCTAACAGCACAATTAAACCGAATTTAAGTAAGTAATGAACGATTTTTGTGGAATCAGGGATATATTTATTAACTTGTGTAATTAAATGATTCCACTTCCAGTTCTGGAAATCAAAATTTAAAATATGCCGCGATTAGGATTATTAGTATCGAAGCCACTTGATTGGTTTAAACTGAAATTAACTTCAATACGATTGGTTAAAAAAAAGCGTACCATTGAAATATATTTCAAAATCGCTTACAGATCGATGACATGAGCGAATCTAAGAAATGTTTGAAGCAAAACTAGTTATTTTAATAACATTAAATATGCGAAAATTAATGGACAGCAATTTTATTAGATAGAATCTTTTGGTTCATACGATTTCCAGTTTATAAAATCAATAAAACCATGATTGCTTTGCGCATGTTACAAATGGACATGTAGGTTGCTCTCGTATTTGCGAGGTTATGACGGGATCTCTGGAAGTGCAGATTTGACAGATCAAGACTTGTAGGGAGAAGAAACAGAAACAATGTTTGAGGGTGCTGTAGCTGCTCTTCTCAACCGGTTTTTGGGAAAATACGTTGAAGACTTGGATACTGAACAATTTAATGTTGGTATCTTCTCTGGAGATACTTACCTAACTGATTTAAAATTGAAGCCAGAAGCTTTGGTAGGAAAATTGGCATTCATGATAACCGTTTCTTCAAATATATATTGCTTATTTCTTCTTTTAGTATCAGCTCGGATTACCGATAAGAGTGGAAATCGGTTTAATTGGAAAAATAAATTTGAAAATACCATGGACAGGCTTAAGTACACAGCCTACAATTTTATCAATACAGGTACTTATTTTATACATTTATTGTCAATTCAAAAAATTATGTTTAATGCTTAAATTATGTAATACGATAAAAGGATTATGCTACTCTCTAGCAATCTCATGACCCTTCCCATGGTTTAAACATTAACATAAATGCATGGCTTACTAATAGATTGCTGTGCAGTAAAAGTGTTAAAAGATAATGATGTGTGTTTATGAGACAGGTAGATTTCATTCAAATATTTTCTAGGATATTTACATAGTGGCAGTACCCGCAACGTCCGGTCCTTATAATATGGAAATGGAAAAGCGTCTAATCCGAGCAACAAAAAGAAGGATATTAGAACAGTTGGAAGAGGACAGTTTCCTAGGCCCTGGTAATAAAATTTATATTCTAGTTTTTATTTTATTTAGTTCTTTAATTACATATAGTTATTATTTAGTATGAGTGTTGGAATATTTAGAAATTCTACATTACGAATCATTAACAATATTTAATTGTTTTAGGGGTACCACCAGATTCATTTGACAGATTGATAACATCAGTTATAAAAAATTTCCAGATAACTGTAAATAATATCCATATAAGATACGAGGATAGACTTTCAAATAATTCTCCAATTGCTTGTGGTCTTTGTATTCAAAGTCTTTCCATGGCTACTACAAATAAGTAAGTATATAGAGTATGTATACAATTTGATTATAAAATAATCTCGTATTGATTTCTTATAAATGGTATTCATATATTTAATTTCAGTAAATGGAAACCTGGTGTAACATCATCTAATTCTTCATCTATGTACCATTTGGTACGAGCTGAATCTTTCAGTGTATACTTGGATTCGAACGCGGAACCATCTTTACCAACTTATCCTAAAAAATGGGAGCTTTCTACCTTACTTGCTTGGAAAACTACCATGTTTGAAGCCCTTCAAACATTTGGCATGAATAATCAAGAATTTCAATTTTGTAAGTATCTAGTAGTTTGATTGAAAAGTTTCTTAGGTAGTTTAATGATATAATTTTACGCTCAAATTACTACATAATATACATCAATTTTATATAGGATGCTTCACGAGTAGTTACGGATTTGGCCGTGACTTAACTTCAGCGATGGTGATTATCATTAGTCAGTGATTAAAGACTAGCAACAATAAGATTCAACTTAGATCAAGTTAAAACAAAGTCACAATTGTAAGGAACGCCATTGTCAACGAGCGAGCTCATTGTTCAAGTTAAATCACACCCAGATTCGTAACTTCTCGTAAATCACCCTCTATTTGAAACTAATTAAAACATTTTTATGGAAGTGGTGAAGCCCTTTACAACAAAAATAAAAATTATTATAAACAAGAGCAACGAAGCACGAGTACCAAGGTTGTTAGTCGACATAGTGTTACAAGATATAGCAACTCAATTTTCCGAACGACAATATAATATACTATGTCATATTTCTGACTCCTTAAATCGTGTAACAATCATCAGGTTCGAATGATTTTATATTTAATTCAATTTTAATGTAAGTTCAGTTCACATGATGACGGTATGTATTCTCAGGCCTTTTCGAAAATACCGTCCTATCAAAACGGTACAAAAAGATCCTAAGGCCTGGTGGAAGTATGCGTGCTCAGTTGTTTTGGATCATAACGTCAGACCATACACTTGGGACTATTTCTGGCAACACAGAAGTAATTATAAAAAATACAAAGAAACTTACTTGTGTACTCTCCGGCAACCGAATGACACTGAACTCAAAATGGATTTACAAAAGTATGAAGATACACTTACAATACTGAACGTTGTCATTGCACGGGAGCATGCTAAAGTTGAACTCAAAAAGAAGGAACCAGGACGTGTACTAGTAGATACACGTGATCCTACCGCTTTTCGATTACTTGTCAACTATGAAAAAATTCATGATATCTATATGCAATTAACCGCCGTAGAAAGCAAAGAACTTTCAGGTATGGTTATAAATGACGAAAAGCCAGAGAACGTGCCGAAACACATAGGTACGTATTAGATAATAGTGTTATTTTCAATCAATGTTTTATCATTCCCCATTGTAGATGTTTAATTTCTTTTTTATCTTTCAGATCGAAAATACAATTTTTCGCTTGTTAATTGTTCTTTAAGTTTCTTACTTAATGATCGAGAGGTATTAGTTGTGACTCTAACACAGTTCTTGGCAAGTATTGAAACTCGTCCAGGTTTATTAGCTTACAAAGTATCTGCACGAGCTGAAAGTTTTGTCATTGAGGGTGCATCTTCAGAAAATGATTTGGTTCCTCTGATTACAACTGATAACGTTTTAACGGGTATGAGATAATACGTGTGATTGAAAGAATACTTATCCTAAATCAGTATACTTAAATTTGTTATTATCATTAGGGAATATAGCCTCCAATTTTTTGTCTGTCGACTTTGAAAAAAATCCAATGAATTCCGATTATGACTATGATATATCAGTAACTTTGGAGCCTCTGGAAGTAACTTATCATAAGGTAATAGTTTAATACAATAAAAATAGAAACTCATTAGTATTAGTTTTGCTCTTAATACGTATTTCACATTACTTCTCGTATTTTATTCTAATATTTAATATTTAATACTTTTATATTTTTAGCATGCCGTCAATGAAATTATAAAATTCTTCAAAACGGATGACATGCGTATTGATCGTGCAGTAATTGATATAAATGAAATATGCACAAAGAAATGTGCATCTGTACTAGATTCTATCTTTACACGACGGTTAAGAGTCAATTTAAAGATGGATTTGAAGGGTCCATATTTTATTTTCCCAGAACGCGGATCACTTCAAAAGTATGGAGAATCTGTAGCAATATTATATAAATGTACATATTTCATAAATCTATGAAAAACAAAGTATACTCTGTTATATTATAGGGGAGGAAATGTACTTCTATTTGATGTGGGAAAAATGTCTTTAAGAAGTGAATTACAAGCCACAGACGTGCAATTTGAGGATGCGACACTTATGGAATTGGAGGAAATACTTTATGACAGACTTCACATAAGTTTTGATGATGGACATGTTTTACTTTGTCATTCGGGTAGGTGAAAATTGCTTTATCGAAAGATTCTAATATTCACATTTTTTAAATTTAATTATGGGACACTTTACGTTCTCGTTCCATGTAATTCTTATTTCATTATTAATTTCGTAATTTTATTTATAGGCGATGATTGGCGAGATGCGAGGAAACGAAAAGATTCCGAATATCATTTAATACCAAAGATTCATGCAAACGTAACTTGGTCACGTAGTGTGAAACCTGAATATCGGTCACTGCCACGGTAAGACTATAAAATTAATCTTAATATTAACTCTGTTCAACAAACCAAAACGCGAATAGTAATATAAAATTTCCAGTTATAAAAGTCATAAATGGCATGGACTTAAGAGGGATATTTTCTTTAAGTAAAGTGAACAATATATTTTGTAACATTAACATTGATTTTGGTGTATGACAATGCTTTTGTTTGGTGATCTGTTTCTAACATTACTCGTTTTCTTTTAAGAGTAACTAGTTTGATAGGTAAGAAAATCTAGACTTAGCTTCGTTTCATAACTATAATATTTGATTTGAATTTATTTCGTTTAATTTGATTAAGAACTAAGATATTCGATCTTTAACTTCAGATTGATAAATTTAACTGTCCTCTGTTGATATTCCAACACTAACTAAGCAAATGATTATATTACAGTGTAAAAGTTTATAAGTATCTGCGCATAAAAGTCTGTTATATTTTTTTTTATTACAGAACCAAACTCAATGCAACTGTGTCAAGTTTGAAATTGAACTTATCAGAGAAAAAGTTCCAGTGTATCTTAGATTTCTTGGAACTGATACCAGTACCAACATTGGATAAATCTGAGAAACGCATATCGAATAAACAAAAAACATGGAAAGAATTAAAGCGTGGAATTGCATTTTCAATTGATGAATTGATTGTAATACGTTCCGTAATTGTCTTGGCTTCTATAGTTACGGAACAAGGATATTCTCAATCTGCTAAAAAAGAAGGGGTGGGCAGCCACTACAGCGGAACTGACGTCGAAGGGTATGCAATATGAGTTATGTGGTTTTCTGTTTTGCGAAGACAATCATTTATTCTTGTATTTTCTAATATTGGACATACATGTGTGTTCTGTGCCATACCGGATTGTTCAGACTATTATACTAATGGAAACTTAATATTTTATAGTAATTAAATAGATTAACTAACTTCAGAGAGCACGTTTGTTCTGAATACAGTAAACTTTCCTCATAGAGCCGCTGTGTATCTCATTCTCACTTTCATATGAATTTTATACATTACAGGGAATTGAGAAAGACACAACAATTGCCTTATACAGAGAGTGTACTGTAATCATATACAATTATTTGAATTTCGTAACGATAAAACCGTTAATCAAATTCGTCTCTTTCTTGGAATTAATATCTGCTAATATACCATAAGAATTATTTCATTTCTAGCAGTTAAAAATGGTTCACTCGTCGTCACTATTTTTAAAGTAAAATACATTCATACGTAGATTGTCCAATAAATTATTTACCTACGCATTCATAGTTATGACTATCATATCTAAATGATAACTAACTTTATTAATTCACTCTTGATTAATTATCAATAGGAGTGCAATTTCGTCGGAAATTAGTGAGGAGGATTTAGAACGATGGACCAGAGCAGTAGATCTTCCAGGATTTGATGACAATGTTTCTCCACATAATCGTGTTAATTTCTTGATGAGATTCGTCATTGGAGAGGTAGGAATTCCTTTAAAAATACTTACAAAATATTATATATTTATTACTAATATTTTACAATTAAATCTTAGTTATCCGTTCATTTGGAACATTCTATCGATGGTACGGAATATCCGTACTTAATTTTGAGAATTTGTACATTGTACCTCGAAGCTGCGATGATGGAATATGGACCAGCAATACAATTTGGAATTGGTTCCATACTTCTAGCAGATAAAACCAACGCTGGTGTGACAGGCTCGTATCTTGAACTTGTCTCAACAAATGGATCAACTGAAGTACTTGCTATATTATACCGCAAGGTAAAATTTAACTAATTTTCTCTACCATCCACAAAGATTGAAAATGATGGAATATTTGTAATTATTATTCTTAGGTCAGAGCGAACTGTCCAGATTTTAAATCACACTTCAAGAGTATTGAACAGTCTCTGGTAATCGATGTGGCAACTATCAATTTTGTCTTTCATCGATATGCTTTGTTAAAGTTGAAGGATTACTACACCAACGTGGCTAGGTAATATTTACATTTTCTGCTGATATTTGCAAATATTTATCATAAATTATAAATTTTACTTTAGAATCTGTAAGAAGAAGAACGTTGGAAATATTTTTAATGTAGCGCACTACACTAAATTTGCTTTTTGGAAAAAGAAAAAAGATGATCCACCTATTCCACCAGGTTAGTAAATTTTTATTAGACAAGGTTCTTTCTGTGTTATATCATTTTATAAAACGTCCAACTATTCTAAGAGTATAAATACATGTTACTAAAAAAAATGGTGTAAACGTTGCAGGTGCATTGAAACTAAGTTACTCTGCAAGACTAAATACATTTATATTACGATTGTGCGATAGAGAAAATGATTTATTGGAAGTTAACGTGTCAGGTGTGGAAAGTGACTGTATTTATAAAGCCAATGAAAGAATGATATTACGTGCACATGTAAGAAGCTTAACTGTTGAAGATCTGACCGAATTTACTCTTTACACTAAGGTAATGCTTCAGAGTTTCGATTATTTTGATGATTCAAACGATTCTAAATTAAAGTGATACATATATTTTATTTGACTAATAGCTCGTGACAACCGACGAGGATAAGGTTTGCGATTTGAAATATGTCAGACATACGCCAAAGTTATATGCATGTCCTGATATTGACACGGAGCAAGATGATGTTATGGCCGATGGAAGTTTCAAACTCTCGGTTGGCCGAATGAATGTAGTATTTATTTCTAAAGTTCTACATGAATGTCAAGTATGTCGTGTCCATTTAATAAATATAACGACTCTAATTGAGCGTTTGTAATGTCAGTCCTTTTTTTCTACATAAATGCAATAGTGAAACTGGCATTTAATGATCAATTAGTTTGACCTAAAGAAATGACTGACATTTCAACACGGCTAATAATATACAATCGTTAAGACATTAACACTAAGAAAAAAATTGTCCACTTACTACTTGTTGGTTTTATCAGAATTTCATCGAACCATTTCTATACCTACTTTGTGAGCCTGTAATTGCGTCGTGTAAGTGTGTGTCAACTTGGGCAATACAAAAATTTAGGAACAGTGGAACCAAGCTACGCATATTTGTCGATATTCAAGGTCCGACTTTACTATTACCTCAGAAGAAAGATATTCCAAATCTAATTGTCTTCGCTACAGGTATGAAGCAGTAACAAATTTTGTTAAATTTTCACATTTTAGTGTTTTGCGAATACAATAACGTTATTTCAGGTGTACTAACGGCTGAAAACTTTTTCAAAGAAAAAGCGCAAGTAAAACAATCAGTGACTGTGAATGGAAACAGTTCTTATACATCTATAGTTGAAAATATTTTATTAAAATTAAAATCTATGACGATATCCAGGGCTGTAATGACATTGAGCGGAAATCTGGAAGTCCAGGTGCGAAAATTATATAAGAATATTTATGTTTCATAGCGTGTACTGGATTTTTAAAATAATTTTTGTATCTTGCTATCTCAACCCGAATAGTATAATTCCTGGTTTAGGTTTCTGCTTCGATCAATGTCACAAATTACTTAAGTTTAAACACTAGTATTCTGCAGAATAATTTATTGGGTTCAAATTATTTTTGCTTATTAATGACTTGTTTAAGAAGGTTTAACGAATGTCCTTTTAAATATAGACAAATTTCATTTAGTAAATTAATCCAGTAACAATTTATCCCTTTGCCAGGAGCCAATTTTAGAGCCTGTTAATATACGGTTTGATATAAAAAGGACTTCAGAATATCGAAGTACAACAGGTTCTCATAAATATGGTCTCTGCGAGGTTCGAGGTTCTATGGATTTGATCTCAATCAATGTTGGACAAAAAGATCTCATGTCTATGTTTTCCGTATGGGAAGATAATCTTGCGAAAGTCCTTGGTTGCCAAGGAGGAAGATACAGCAGACAATCTTTAACGAATCTCTATTTGGACAATTCAATTGCCGAAGATGCGACAGTGAAGAAATTAGAAGTTTTCTTCGCCCAAAATGAGCACCCATCATGCGAAATTTCTACAAAGTTAACGCTGGACGGACTGCAATTGTATTTATTCTCAGACGCCGAGGAGGTATATTGCAACAGACAAGCATTCAAGGATTTAGTTTTGCCGCGAGGTATTACATATTTTCAGTTACTTATTTAACCCTTAATTTATAATTGAACCCTATCCCACGTACCCTCTCTGATTTTTTTTTCCCCCCAAGAAGTTTTTACCCAGTTTAGTTAAATTCCTTCCCATTTTTCATCTTTGATCATGTCACGGTAGTTCTATTAATATTTTTTCATCGATTAGAAACAGTAATCATGAGAATCAGTATTATTAGCATTTTATTAAGAACTTTATAAAATATTACTATATACATCCTAGATTTTGAGTTCGCCAGTGCGTGATTTGAGTCATGGGCTCTGCCGACTTACCGTTGGTGAAATATCTTCATCCTTGGATATATACAATGATCACAGCATCAATATGAAAGTATCGGTAAAGAGCTGTCTCTTGGAAGATACTTGTAATGATACTAGCTCGGTGAAAAAGTAGGTATATCTATTCGTTTAATCTGAAGTTTATTGATAAATTATTTCTAAATCGAAATCATTCTCAATTGTCAGGATAATTCAATCGCCGGCAAAAACAATTGGAATGAATTTAGAATCACATATTTCTGTCTCGATGCCTCCGATACTTGATATTACTTTTACGCAAGCGTCAAGTGGAGATAAATGTTTCGATATGCTTGTGGAAGAAACGCGAATTAATCTGTCTATACCGTTTATAATAAACGTGGGTCGCTATTTCGCTGATGCTATGCCCGGCGAACAGGTAGACAAGGGAGTTATCAATCGCGGATACGATGGCGACAGTAACTTATTTGTACGTACAAAAATTACTAGTCATTTATTTTGTACACATTTATAACGTATAAATTCATTTTAAAGATTAAATCAACCGAAGGATCAGATATTCCAACAGGCTTGGATCAGACAAATATAGGAAAACAAACTTCTTGTATTTCTGCAGCATGTCTTGAAGAACAACCAGGTTACTAAAATACTATAACGTTTTTCAGTGGTTTTTGTATTTCGTTTCTAATCATTATCACTCTTTATTGTGTTAATAAATATAGGTACTTCTATTTCGATAAGAATTCGCAAACCCGAAGTCCTGGTCTTTGGAGATTTGAAAGCGAACAATGCTCATGTAATATTATTTCAAGCGGAATTAATGATCGAATGTAGTAGACACGCTGGTTTGTCTTCAATCGTTTGTACCTTTTCGGATATTCGTGCCAAAAGTAAAAGCCAAGATAGATACTTGAAACAGTCTCCGCACTGGGTATTACAACCTTGTGATGTGGAGATTTGCAAAAAGGAACAGTTATTGAACTACAACGTACAAATCACTGCTGCTGTGAGTTCGGTGCAGATTCATTTGTCGCCTGGAATTATACAAACTTTCCTTGACGTAAGTTTTGAAATTATTTACGTTATTCATACTTGTCTAAATACATAATTGTTTCCCAAACGAATATAAAGAATTATTAGGTGTTTCTGTTAGTTTTAAGAGATTTCTCAGATCGACTTGTACCCACAGTCATCTATATTGAACCTTCAAACTAACCGGAATACCTAAGATATCACTCAGAAACATATCACACTGAGAATCCAAAGCTTCATTCCAATTTAATAATCACTTCTAGATTCAAACCAAGTTAGGTTCTTATAAAAAAATCTACATTTGTAGATGCCAGACTAGAATAGTTCTTCGTATCCTTATATTCTTATTATATATTATATCCTTAATTATAGTTTTCATATCTTTTGCAGATAACAAAAGAAGCATTAGGATTTCTCAAATGTAACGAAGTAGAAATCAATACCAAAGATTTGTATCAAGATAATATTTCATATGCAGATCTGTGGTCGCAGAAGAAAATTTCTTGTATACCTTATAAAAAGGTTGAGGAAGGTTAGTACATTCCCTATTGAATTTCCTATTTATTAGTGCGATCCGGTTGATTAAAACTGATTACATGCGTTGATTACAGAGTTCTTAGAGAAATCAATACCATATGAAATGGAGGATCAGTGTGAAGTATTCGAGCTTAAACCAGTGTCCATAGATATAATGCTAGAAATGGAAGACACAATTGAGAGACTTCCTGCAGCAAAAGCAAAGAGCGAGATTAGTATCACTATTAAAGATTGGAATCACAAATTTCAAATGTTAACGTCTTTAAAATTGTATGCTTTTTGCTACAACGTTGAGTACGGAAATTGGGAACCGTTTATCGAACTTTGCAGCACGGATGGCGTTTATTACAGACCTTGGGAATTAGTGATTAAAGTGAGTAAATACATTATCCAAAAACATAAAAGGGAGCATATTAATATACTATTTATTTAAATATATTGTACTGAACATGTTTAAATTGTAATACATTTCTCGAGGGTTTATTAATGGATCCGTTTTATTAGGCGTATCAAGCAGATGCTTATGCATTGAATTCTGATTGGAAAATTTCAAAGGATCAAACGAATGAACGTTTGTCACGAAAGAAAAAGAGGGATACTGAGAGCAGTGAGGATGAGGCTAACGGAGATATGGTATTTATACGACCAGAATATGTTGTTTCATCGAAAATGAGAGGTATTGTTAAATTTGTATTTGAAAAAGAGAATAAAATATTTATTCGACACCAAGAATTCCACTATTCTTGGATATAATTTTGTGATTCATAATTTTCTATTTACAGAGCCAATATATAATAGGGAGGAGACTGATGATTCCGATTCAGATGATCATGGAGAAACAGGAAAATTAGCTCGAACCTTCAATCGATTATTTATTAAAGATAGCAGTGACGGCGAGGGTAGCGAAAGCGACGAATCTAGTAAGTGCGAAGACGAAGGCTTAGAACAAACGCCGGAACACCATGCAGAATCACGTAAGGCTACTGATTAATCTTATTAAATTTTTAACGCTTACTACATTCATTTTTCTATATTTCATAGATTGCTCAGTCCCTGAAAGTACTACGAAGTTGAACCAGGCAGCAACTTATATTACTATACATGCGGAAGATAAAATAAATCTGACAGTTACGCCAAATACAATCGCACTCCTAGATATGGTTTTAAATATTTTTTCAAAAAGCAAAAGTGGTATTCCAATTGTAATGATGAATACAAGACAAGTTAACTTGTACAATGATATTGGATACCCAAGTCGGATTGAATTACTTGTAAAGGAGGAAGTATGTATTGTGATTAAAGCTATTATTATTTAGATACATATAATCGGATTGTGTTACAAGTTTTACAGTCAGGGGTTCTTTTTTATAAGCTATAAGAAGATGGCCCTTGACATGTGGAACTGATCTGACAAACCCGGTCCATGTAACAGGAGTTCATTATTTATGTTTTTCAGAGTCACTGTAGCAACAGACTTCGTTTAATTGCTGCACGAGAATTTCAGGTCCCAGATTCTCCAACTAGCGTTCCAAGTACTCCAGAATCTGACCATTTTGCTATTAGTCCTTCTAATTTTGCTGCCATAGAGAACGACCTTTCTGACCAAAGTGGTAGCATTCCGTATGATCGTAACAGACAATCTACGTCCTTTCAACTCTTTCCTGACAACAGTGTCGTGGATATCTATAAAGTGATCACACAAGAGCGTTTGAGAGTAGTCATGGAAGGTACGAAAATATATCAGCAGTAAAATTGGTATCGATATTTCAAACTTAGTACTGGATATTGTATTAACTTGTTGTGTATCAGTTTTATTACTGATGAGTATAAAAATATGATATTCTAATTTTCAAATTATCCTATAATTCTGTTTCTGTTCATTAGAAAATAATTAGATATGGAAATCAATAAGTTTTAATAACTTTGCGTTATTTTAGGTTTCGACGAGACAACATTTTATTGTCCAAAAAGACAAAGATGCAAACTAATTCCACTGAGTCCTGTTAGACATGGAATCCGATATCATTTACTTCTCGAAGTAAATATCGATCGTCTTCTTCATCAGACAATTACAGTCCGCACACCGTTGCAGGTATTTTCCTTTTTAAATTCTGTTGCTAGAATGAGTCAAAGTCGTAGTAAGAAAGTATTTCGTTTTATAACAAACAAAACCTGAGCCTCTACTCCTTCAGTAACAGCTGTCAAATATCTTTTTTTAAAGAAAATTGCATTAAATATTTTTTATTTAAAGATACCTTTAAAAGACATTTTGTACGTTTGAATAACTTACTTGATCCATAGAGAACTGTAAGAAATATTTGATATGCATCTAACAAAATTTAGAAATCTATGGAAAATATGTTCTTTTGAAGAATACTGGACTATTACCCATAGTGTTATTTTCAGCACTGCTTAAACATCCGATAAAAAGAGATTTTTGAACACTTGAATAAAAAATTACAGAGAAACATATAAAGTCTATGTATTTCTATGTGGTTTATGGTTTAAAGTTTATACATTTGTCTCTGTTTCTATTCTACATGTTGAAGAGGGAGTTTATATAAGAACTTGTAACAATTAGTGCCACATTATAATATTACAGATCCGCAATGACACTACGTATGCACTTGGGCTCTATTATAAAAAAGCACTGTTTAAGAAACTGGATTTACCATGCGTTGGAGAAGCTTTGAATCCATTTGATGATAATATGAGAATGACTATTCTTGAACCAGATCATGTCTACAATGTGCCATTATACATTGCTTACCACGTACCAATCTACATATTGCCAACTTACCCAGAGTAAGTAAAATGTTTGAAAAGAGATTCAAGATTCTCCAAATCTCTGGTACATTGATTTAAAGAAAAAATAATGTTGTTTGTCATGACAAATTAATTTTAGAAAATATCAAGTAAGCGATAGTGGAATTTGGTGGAAGGAATTAAGTGAGAATATGAATAGCGCTAAAGATATATATTGCTATGGGAAGGAAGAAAAGGATACTGCATTATTTGCAGTGAAAGTGATATATGTGGAAAAACGTACCGTTACCAATGCAAATTCCCAAGTTCCGCAATGTGAATTGAAAATTGTACCACCTATTATATTTAATAACAGATTACCGTTTGCTATAGAGATGAAAATACCGAATGTCGAATATAACGTTAGAATTGAGCCTGGAGAAAAAGTAAGCGCATACACGGTGAAGTGTGACAGTGATCATCGTTGTAATCTTGAGGTTTGAAATTATTTTGCCGATTATACATGACCGTAATAAAATAAGATACGTACTTTGACTTATTGAAACTGTATTTCTTAATAGATTTATAGTTATCTAGGCTGTCAGTGGAGTGGCACATTCATGTTAACATCAGAGTTGGAAATGAAATTTGTGAAAATGACTGCCGACTGTGAATCCGAAGGAGTTAAATCACTGGTCCTTTGTATAGAATTAAATAAATCAGAAAGCTGGGTGATCAATATCTATGCACAGTATTGGATCGTTAATAAGACCGGATTGCCTCTCTATATACGGGTAAGTGTAGAAATACTTTCATTTCTTCTGCATAGAAGTTAGTGAAGATAATATAAAAATTACCTTATATAATGATTATGTTTAAAAAATTGAAAAAAGTAACAAGGTACATTCACAAAATTATAAATCAAAGTGATATAAAGAACTACTTATATCGTATCATTATTTTTGAGGGAAAAACTTCAAAATATATTCTTAAAGATAAATACCCTTTATTTCATTGTATAGTGAATTGGTTTAAAAATTATTACCAAATTATTTGTAATACATGGAAGCATCATGATGACCTCGAAGTCAAAAACATTTAAATGGTTATTTTTCTATATTTTCTACTGTTTTACTAAAATGCTGGTCCTATTAGATTTGCCTTGTAGATTAAGATTATAAAAAGATCTGCCATAACAATTTTCAATGCATAGTTCAGAATCTAATTTATTGTGAGAATAAAAAGCTATCTAACTTCATATGATTATTTCTTTAATTTCTATGAAGTTTTGCTCGCGTTAAAATCAGATAAAATGCCATAAAGTTAATTTTTCTAAATCCTTTTAGAGATATATATTGTGTTATGGTAAACAAGTTAATTAATTTGAAATATATTTTAATAAAATAAATGTACATTATAGACAGCTTTATGTCCAACCGTATCGATTAAAATTAATTTTATAATAGAAATCAAATGAAGAAACTAACATGTACATGTCTATAATTATTGCAAATCTGTTACGCAGCTCTCATACCAATATCTTTTCGTAGGAAATACGATCCAACATGATTTACGAAATCCCTGGAGAAGAGTTAATAGTATTTTCGCAAAAGAAAAGCAGAAGAAGGTTGGTCAGACTACGAGCTCATCAATCAGATTGGTCAGCAGCTTTTGGACTGAATGCAATTTGTTCTACGTCTTTAATTGTGTGCAAAGACGGAGAGCGAAGACGAAAATATAAAATTCAAGCAAAAATGACAACATCGCATTTCTCTCCATTGTTAACGAAGATTTTAACATTTCTACCAAATTTTTTGGTGATCAACAAAACGAAGCGCAAATTAAGATTTATGGAGGAGAACGAAGAAGCAGATCTATGGAACGATCTGTTACCAGGTCAGGCAATTGCATTTTGGCCGTGCACAGAGTCAATGAAGATGCGTGTTAAGTGGAACAATAGTCAATTGGTGTCACAACATTTTGATTTTTCGATGGTTGGAGAAAACATACTAAGAATGGATAATGGGGTAAGTCATCCTTTTATGAATTTAAGAAAAAGCGTCGAAATCTTGCAATAAATAGTCTACTGCACTAATTATACGTCTGCCTTACATTCATATTGTTTTTGTACCAAACATTTTACATTTTTTCTGTTGATAAGAAATATGACCATAAGATGCATTTAATTGAGCTTTTAATACTATTGTAATTATATCTGACAAGTAAATAAATTTTTAATATTTACGTTACAGACAGCCTTGTGTGTAGAGGTACAACGCAGTAATAACTCACCATTTAGCATAACATTCCGACGATATCAAAGCGGAGATGCTCCCGTCAGGGTTGACAATTTTTGTGAAGACTTATTCTTAAAAATCCACCAAATCAACTTAGGCCAAGTTGCTCTGTTGAGTCCTTTTCAAAGTCTTCTTTATACCTGGGACGATCCAAGTAAGACCAGAGAACTTATTTGGAACGTGTACGACAATAAAACTAAGGGCTATAAAGCACAATTTCAAACGGTAAGGTTTTGGAGCTTAATTAACTTTAATATTTCGATATTTTAATAATTTATTATCATTGAATAATTTGCCTAATTCGCTGATAAAAAAGAGAAGTGATGATATTTATATACTATGATACTGTTATAAGATTCTTCGTCCCTTTGTAATCCTATTAGATATTGTTAAATAATGAAAATAATAATTACAGGACGGATATGGACAAGAAATAGTTTCATTTCGAACTCTAAAGCGAACCACTGTCACCGAAAGTTCCATATCCTTCTCGGAGAAATTTACTTCCAGCACGAAGTGCGCAAATTCAATGACAGGACAAAGCAGCAGCGATGATACTGATAGCGAAACTGAATTAGAAATATCGAGCATTGAACAAGTACGGAAAGACAGGGCGATTGTTTATTGGGTCAGCTTCAAAGAAAAGCACCAAAGAGTTTTACTATTCACACAAGATGAAAACATATTTTTAAAGGCCAAATGTATAGTAGAGCCAGAACCAAGTCAGATCGAAGTTTTCTGCTCTCTTGCTGGAATTGGCTTGAGTATCGTTAGTGTCATTGAAGATTAAATATTTGCAATTATACCGTTGCTTGAAAATTTAAAACGGTTAGCTTAATGAAATTAATTTTTCACAGGTTGTGCATTATGAAGAACGACTACGAGAGCTGGCATATGCTGCTATAACAGATTCTGCTCCACACTGGGAAGTTTCCATTGGAAACCGATGGAAAACTTTAACTTTGGAGCTAAGTGCATGGATTGAGGACAAGTGTAAAGCCTCGTTAAAGAAAGCACAGCTAGATAATTTCATAGATGTAACAATCAATTGACACTTTTATAACGTATATAATTATTCGTTAACCATATATTACTTAGATATTATTTACAGATCGATCTAACAAAGATGCACATGACCAAACCATTCTTTGGAAAATTGCGAAGAACTTATTCGCCAGGTATTTGGCTTCACTGTAGGAGTTCGTATTCAAACGTTTATCTGCAAGGAAAAATTTACAGAGTACAGGTGATTTAACACACTGTAGTTATTCAGGCAATAAGATTGACTTTATGACATCGTTTGCTTTTTCTCATCTAGATTGACAATCAACTACGAGGTGCTCTATTTCCTGTAGTTTTGTCGTCTAATTCAAAACAATATTTTGGGAGTAATGTTACAAATCGTAAACTTAAACCAGCCGTGGAACTACTTTGCGTGAAACAAAAGAAAGCTACTCATGATGTGTACAAGTAAGTGTGCTACGTTCTTTATTTTTTCAGAATATTTTAATTGATTTCTTAAATAGTGGAATAGTACAATTCTAATAGTGCAAATAGCTCATAAACAAATCCCCATTAATTTTGTGTGAATAATAAGGTTTTAAATTTAACATAAACTGGACGGATCTCTTTATCTTTTAGAGCGTTAGTTTTTTACACAACAAATAAAAGTACACTATTTTATAACCCATAAACAAGTACTTATATTCCTTATTAACTAAAGAGAAGGACGCGTATAAAAAATCACACTAAATCTACAATTTATACAGTATGACTGGAATTAACTACGAAACTTATAAACAACGTCATATTTTTGCATTCATGAATTTGCAGGAAAATTGTCATTGTTGTTCGCGAATTTACGCTAAATTTGCACGAAGAGTTTCTGGTGCGTCTCCTAGACGATCTGATGCCGAAAAGAATCGAAACGAAATTTTCCGTCGCAGCAAGACTAAGGAAAGATCTCTCTAACATTCATCATCCTCTATACTGTACAAAAGAGAAGGTACGTTTCTAATATATGTATATTTTGTTAATTATCAATATATAATTATAATATTTTTATATCACATATTACAGATTAACGACGGGCGACACAAAACCGTTGTAGAATTCTTTCATGTATCTCCTCTTAAAATTTATCTGAAATTATTGGCAAGTGCAGAAGGACTTAACGCTCGTCTTTACAATAGTACTTCGAGCTATTGCAGTTTCGTGAGGTTTCTATTCGAATATGCATGCAGGGAACCGTTTGAGAAAAGCGCTGAATTCAGGTAAGAGAGTTTCACTATTTTGCCAATTGATAAATATATTCTTGCTATTAACAACACTCTTTAAATCAACGACTGTAGGATACCTCATTATGAAAAAAAATTTATCACGGTGGATAACGATGAATTTTTAAAAAATACTTGGGAAAGCTATATTGATAAAGTAACGCAACAGTTCAACGTGTTAATTCTATCTTCAACTGTCTTGGGCAATCCTTATGGTTACAATTTCAGAATAACAGCAGATAGCACCTGCGAATCTGACTCAGTAAGTGTATCTTTAATATGTTGGATCAATCAAGTTAAGGCAATCGATTCAATCATTTTTATAGATCACGTGTAAGATGGCTTAGATTAATTTGACGAAACTCTAAGAGATGTTTATTAATAAGATATAAACCGATTAGTCTGTAAGCTAAGAAGTAATTCAAGTATAAATTGCTGTACAAGCTGAGCTATACTTCCAGCAACATGGTTAATCCTACATGTACTTATGTTTATTTTTTTTATTTAATTGTGATATGAATGATGCAATTTTTAATTGCGACTGCTCATTTTTTGGCTCAGCTTCGTTCGGTCTGTATCTATTGAAAAAATTGTTCCTTAAAATTTATTATCGAATTTTGTCTACTAGATGTCTGTGTATTCATGTAACTTGAGAGAACAAACGTTACGGTTTCAATAATTAATTTGGGATGTATCAATATATTTTTCTACAGATTCCAACAGGCGAAGAGATTGCTGATAAATTGAGTTACGAAGTTGCATGTCTTTTGGGAAACTGTACAGCTGATGTTACACAATCTTCTCTCTTGAATTTTGACAACACTGAGCATTGTGCTGTACGTCCAAAGGTGAATAATGGTTTTATCATAAAATTATATCGAATTATGAAAATTGTTTTTTAATGAAATTCATTTTGGTTTTAGGACAAAGCTGCAGGATTTGAAAACACTCAAATACCATTAACCGTTTTAATGGCTAATTCTTCGTTCGCTATCGGCGTAGAGTTAGAACTTTCTGGCTTAGTAGTAAAGCCCACAAACAGTGAGTAAAAGCATATAAAAAGATTTTAGAGATTCAATAACTGATTGTATCTTAATTTTTCAGCTGTGTATCAAGAAGAGTTGAAATATTTCTTGAGAACATTGGGAAAAAGGATTCTAAGCCTGACAAAGAAAGAAAGTGTCGCGCACTTTCTACCAAGCTTAATAATGGACACGATTAAAAGGTGTGATAGTCGTGAAATTTCATGAAATATTGTTCAATTTAATTCTTTGAATTTAATCTAAAATATATATTTCAGAGCCCAAGATATAGGATACGAATTTGTGTCTCGTGTTCGTTTACCTCGCTATGTGAATCCTTATTTGGTAGGTATTAGCTTAATTGTTAACGTTATTTAAATTAATCCAACAATTTTCTTGGCACCTTTAACGCATCTTATAATACTGTTTATCTTTCGTATAGGGTGTCGAATTGTATTCCTCTCATAAAGCAGTGGGAATGCATTTACTAAACACAATAAGTAATGGACATTATGCAGATATGGATGCATACTGGGCACACATAGTACTATCTACTGATGGTGAACGTATTGCTCTTGTATCCCTGCGGTATGTATAAATTGTAACGTATTTTTTTTTCTTAACCCGATACCCATAGCAAAATTCGAAAACGACAATCTGCGTGAACCAACCTACGTTACCTTCGTCCGTCCACCCTTCGTTGATGCATCCGCATGCTAGGCGGGCGCCAGCCAATTCTTGTTTCACCGGGAATCGACGAGCCGGTATGAACTGGGAGTTGGGGTGGAAGAGGCCCAACTCCACCAAAACGAGAGCTCTGACGGAATCTAGCAGAAAGACGGTAGCTTAACGGATCCTGTCGATTTTTGGGGACGCGTGAAATCGAGAAACGCAACCGTAGGTGCTGATCTTTGGG
>JASANN010000391.1:47149-77336 GCA_031762395.1 Calameuta pygmaea
CACCTCGACCTCCACTAAACTATAACGAAATCGTCCGAGAGCATTGGCAAAACTGTACTAACCAACCCGAGAGCATAATTTCTGACCAGGGTGGCGACCCAAAGGGAGCCAGAAACGAGAACGTTATCTTTATCGGTAGCCGGAGTCGCCTTGTGACCGTGATTCAAAAAATCACGTCACAAACTATGCTTGACATATTTTATTCTCTCTTTTAGGTATTCTAATAATGACTATCCTTCTTTTTCAGTCGAATATTTCTTCTTGAAAAGAGATGTATGTGGGGCTCTTGGAATGTAGTATGGACCATAGAAGTGAATCAACTTGTTCAACCACCTAAAGTCGTGAAGAACAAATTGATATTCTATGTTAACAAGGTACAGTTACTCTTACAAAAGCGCCCATGTGTTTTCATCGTGGTATTACACTTCACATTCTTATGTAGTAATTTAAATTGATCAATCACCAAAGACTTCGTGTTCCTTTAGCGTCATATCTATATGCCTTTACCGCTATCTCGTGTTGCCATGGTAACGAAATAGTATGAATATTTTTCTTTTATGGCACATTCGACACACTCTAGTACACTTCTAGAACTTCTAGGACAGATCCATGTTCTCATATGGCTGTGCAATAGAAGTTTGATAGACGAGAAAAGCTATGCCGAAAACGTTAATTTGTACCCTGAAGAAAAATGCTCTGTATACAGCGACATTAATCCAGAAAGTTTCGCTATCAATTCGCGAGATGATTCTATACAATCTCCAGTGTTTATACAATTTTGACAATGATTTTGGTACTTGGCTTGAAAAAGCTGTTCGCACAAGACAAATTATATTTCTTTTATGAATATATATGAGCATAATAATATTCATCTAGAAAAAAAGAATATTAAACAGTTGTTATATTATACGCGACAGTATCCACGGTGGATGGAAGATGTCAAAGTAACTTCAGTCCAGCATTTTCCATCGAAAATTAGGAAATATTTAATGTCTGTAAAATATACAGACATGTATAATAACGCAACGTTTCCTTGGCAAAATGTGAAAGCAACTCACACAATAGATTCAATTCAGATTTGCAGAGAAACTTAAGAAACGCGGATAATACATGAAGTAGTAACAATTACAAAATTCATTAATACCAGTTTTGAATTGACACCTGTAGAAACTTAATTTTCTTGGTGACGACAAATGTAGCAGCCCAATTCTTCACGTGGTCGTGCCTGAAACTTCTTGCGCTGATACTTCAGTTTTATGCTGCTGCTCCTCTGATTTTTTAAAGCTGACGTCGCGAAACTGAAGAGAGCGCAGTCTTAAAATTCAAATTAGAACGGTTAATGATATCCTAAATTTTTCCTTTTTTTTTAATATTCTACTGTGGTGGGTCCAACATTATTGACATCATTGTCGTATAGGTACAGTCATCGTTTGAAATTAGTTGCATTTATATGAAACATCTTATTAATAATGTAAGAGAATTTATTTTCTCAGGAATTAATCTTTAATCACATCCCACACAACGCAAACATCCTAATGTAGCCTTTGAGATGCCTTAAAAGACGACTTCAACGAATTAAGATCTCTTTTAGTCATATCAAAGAAGACTAGGATTTCTGTTGTCTGGAATAATTATAACTAAATGACGTTATCTTCAATCAATTTTAGATTTAATATCAACCCAAAATATGTAGACAGTATCAGTATAATAATATTATTAGCTTACTACACGCGATGAATTCATGAATGACAAAACAAAATTAAGGAAATTAGTAAAAAAAAAAAAGCATAACTCTTGATGTCGAATATAACGTTAATCAAAATCAAAGGAATCGTTAGGCTTTGTATATACGTACAGAACGGAACAAGATTTTGAAAATATCCGCTTAACATGTACATAGTCGTTTTCTTGAACCCACAGCATGTTATCCGTGTATTTGAAAAATATATTCTTATGGTAATTTATGATAAATATGCTTTTCTTTTTGCAGAACGAAAAAACGTGCGCTCTCAATACAGACTGGTACATAGAGAGCAACGACAAGATCGCCCTGGAGTGGCTTTGCCGTCAAGCAGAGAGCGTCATTATATTAAATATGGAAAATAGTATTTGTGTGGCAACAGAATATGAAATGTCGTAACTATGGAAATCAACGTATATTTTAATTAACTACCTACAATAATAAATCTTACCGTGAATGCAAATGAAATTGTGTAACACCCGTCAACATATATATTTATATTATCCATTTCTTTCCGTTCTCGGCGTTGAATTGCAAAGTGTTCTGGATAAAGTACGTCTAGTTTATTTCATAATTTATTTACAAAAAGTCTTAGTAAATTACACTTACAGGCATCTCCACTCAAACTAAAGTAAATAATTTAAGAGCTACACGTATTAAGATGTCTATAGAATAGGGTATTTTTTTTTTTTGAGGCTGGGGACGTGTTTGGTTTAATGTAAATGTTCCGTGCACATCTTGGCTTATCCTCGCTCGCGCGTCAAAGAGCGGAACTATAAAGTTTTAACTACTGTTACGGAACTGAAAAAATTGGTCAATCCGGAGATGTCAAAGATATACAACAGTTGACAACCGTGACGATGAAGACGGCAATAACAAGTGACAACAATAATAACGACGATGACAGTGTCGGCATGATGATAACTATAGCAGCAACATTGATGATGATGATGATGAGAATAACGATGATCTTGACGACGACGGCGACGACGGCGACGACGACGGCACCAACGGCAACGACGACGACGATCAGAATTATAACGACGTCGAGTTGTCGATCGTCAATGAACGACAGAAAAATCTAATATAATAATTGTACACTGATCGCCTTTGTCGTACCCGAACCGATGACTTTGAATGCGCAAACTGTAATTAGGAATTTAAAAAATGTACAACGCGCAATTAACGGCGCGTTCCTCCTGTCTCTCTTGTATTTTAAAGTTGCCCAATGCCACAGCGCTAATTCCAAAGTTCATAAGTTCTATAGACACCATTTGATACGTCTTTCCTTTTTTTCCGTTTTTCGCTGAAAATTGATTTTAAACCGATTCAGTTCATTTTTGCAAGCACATTCACCATGAAACGTCCTAAATTTCAGTACCGTCACATTTTTCATGTTCTCGCGAGACAACCTAGGAAGGAGGTGTGGAGATGAAAAAAAAAATGAATGCCTTGTTATTTAAGTGCGTGATCGTTTGCTAACTTTTCTAAACTATTCATTCAGAGACGTTGCTCTCCCGTCCAACCCAACATCCCACTTTTGTTTTTTTCCGTTTACTGCAACCATAGCTGTTTGAACTTTCTATCTCTCGATACTTTTGCAGGCACACATTATCCAACTTAATCTCTTCTCATCATTTCACCTTTAGCATTACCAAGCATACTCTCTTTCATTATGACAAGTACACAGTCACATTCACGCATTAATTCTCTCTCTCTCTCTCTCTCTCGCGCGCGCTCTCTCTCTCTCTCTCTCTCTCTCTCTCTGATGCACATACTCCACGTAACGACGTATCACACATCAGTTTTCGTTTTCGTCCAGCATCAACTCTCTTCCTTCTATGGTTCCACCTGCATTTTCTAAAAATCGAGACTCTTGTGGTATTAGAGGTCTACTCGCATTTGCGAGCGGCCACTCGCACTTGCGCCACAAGCGCAGCACAAATTGAATAAGATTCAATGGAAGTATGTATTATCTACAAAATATCTTAGTTACTCGCTAATTACAGCACAAAAACATGCAAATATAAAAATTTGCATTATATTATTATTATATTTATATAATCGTCACCCGACTATCGTTCCATGTCGCACCATCGGTTTGTCGAGTGTCCATGTATTCTTTCTGTTTTCTCATTCTCGTCAATTTATCGGTTTATATATTATTATGCGGCTGCTGCTGCTTCTCAAGTCTTTTTTCGTAATTATGAGATATCTTACACTATCGATATTATTCCAATTCACGAATGAAAGGTATACCAATGGCGCACCTCACCGAGAGTATACCTACGCGCTAACACCAATAATTAGCTTTTTTTTTTCTTACTCGTTAAACTCGATATAAAACTACAACTACGCCGCAGTAGCGTTCCTCACTTTCCACTTTCCAATTGGTGGCGTGCACGACACGTCCATAGAGACATAGAGGAGACAGAAAACACTGGGCGCGTGCTGAGTTACGACGTAGTAGTGGTGGTGGTGGTGGTGGTGGTTGTGGTGGTGTTGGTGATAATAGTGGTGAGAATAGTGGTCGTGACGTTGCTAATAACATTATTAGTGTTGTTGGTGTTGCTGCTGCTACTGTTGTTACTGCTAACGCCATTACTGCCCGCACCTCCCACGCCTCCCCGAGAACATTGGAATAGGACACGCGCCACTATCGCGGCAACCTGCTGATCCAGGATTTGGCTCATGACCAGGGCGAGTAGACGAGACTCGTGCTGAAGTAACAAGGTTCTATTGTCAGGATGCCTGGCCAGGTTAAGGAGAGTGCCTGCTGCGCGTCGTAGCATGTCCAGACTTGTGCCCATAGATTCTGGATTGTCTCGAAGAGCTGCGAGGCCATGTTGATTCGCCACTCCGAGAGCACTGCTCTCCGCCTGCTCTATGAATGCCACAAGAAGGGCAACGCAGGGTGTTTGAAGGGCAATTGTGCGAGCGACGCCACTATCGGCGGCCGAGAGGAAGTGAAGGAGATTCACGCCAAACTCACGCAATACTTGCTCTTCGCTACGGCATAGCAACCTGGTTAGGACTGAGCACAGCCTCTGTAGTCGAGAATAGGGCGGAGTGGCAACAACTAGGTCGACATTACTTTCCGTGACGCAGAGCTTGCAGAGGGCCTCCAAGGCGAGTCTCTGGGGTGAAAGGGAAGAATTTGGGCTAACCGTTGGAAAGGGATCTTGACCATGTGCCGCAGGGCAAACGGCCCAATGTAAAAGACCATCCAGTACAGGCCGCGATATTTCTTCCGGATGTTGACTCAGATCCATGTGACCGGCTATATTCGCTGCCATCACGAGGACATTTTCTCTGATATGGTGAAGAAAGTCCCACCACCATTCACTCTCGCCTTGTAAACTACTACAGGAATCAGCAAAGTCAGCATCTTCCTCACGATCGTAATTTCGCGTTTTTTGCGTCCGAACGGGATGTTCATGATGTAGAAGGAGCAATTTTCCTAACAGACTTAGAAACGTTACGTTCTTCGCGAACTCTATTTCATTTCCAGGGATAAAAGTAAGGTTCCTGAGAATCGTCGAGAGGCAAACGCAACGCCGTGCTAAACTGTCTTGACTCTCTGTGACGAGGTAAAGGCTGGCCTCGTCCCTCGAGTAACTTTCATCCTCGTAATCGTTTATCCGTCTCCTTTTCAGCGTTCCAGCTGGATCTCTAATCTTCAATCTTGGTCCCTCGCTTGCCTCCTTTTCATCTCTCGCCTCGTCACTCGCGTCTGTCCCATCCCTTGCTCCTACTTCTTCCGCCTCTTCGCTCTCTTCAATCTCCCGCTTGATTTCCCTCTTTTCCAACTCGGCTGTACTCAGAGAGTCACTTATCCCGTTATGGTTGGGGAACGAATCCTCATCGGTTTTCGATATCCCACTAAAGTGTTCACCCATGTTATTGTTTGCCTTAGCCTCGCTTTCGCATTCTTTCCTGGGCACGTCATTCTTCTTCTCGAATAATTCCCTAGTAAGATCATTCATTTCCATTGGTTCCTTCTTGATCCTGGATAACACATCACTCAGAGTTTTCGTTTTCTTCTTCTTGTCAGCTTGTTGCTTGCGTTCACCGCAATCCTTCAATTTGTCACTCGACTCATCGGACTTCTTCGTCGAATCCAAGTTATCGTGAAGGGTACTGGTACCGTCAACTTTGGATTCGTCTTTCGTGTCCACGCTCTCCACTTCCTTTTGTAAAAGAGGAGGCTTCTCATCTCGGAGATGTCGCGCGAACGGTAACGTGCTCACTTCAGACTGAAAGGATGTCACTATGTATTTGGTAGAGTTACTATCCACTTGCCACGGCTCAGTATCCGCTTCACAGTCTTGATGATCCCAGGGTCTACGAGAGTCCAATACGAAGAGGTCATCATCACGCGGCACTACCTTCACAGGACGACCCCGTCTCGACAGGAACGTGTAATTCGAAGTGGAGAGAAGTTTAGCGCGATCCTCGGCATCTATAGGCCGTGTCACAGCGCCAAGGTCAACGTCAGGACCTTCTGAAGTTTGACACCAATAACGTTCGTCGTCCACCGCCGCGAAGTCAAACATGTCGGAAAGGGAACGAGAAAAATGTTCCAGCAGAACGTCCAACAGACCAGGAAGATGCGCCAGTCCAAAGTAACTTACCTGGAAAGCAGAGAAAAATATTTTTAAGAAAAAAAAAACACGCGCAAACTACGACGAAAATGACTTTCATGAAAAACGGCCCACTTACGGAAGTGTCATCAAATAGTAGAATGTTTAAAACGTCAAGGGCCCAACAGCTTTCAGCAAGAAGACCAGAGCGTAGAGCCATCATGATACGCCAAGCTTCCACCGGCGCCACATCTGCACGTGTCAATTTACGCCGTTTGTAAAGAAGCGGTGTTATTGCTTCCACGCTGTCGGAAGGGAATGTCATTTCTCTCTTCGGGGTAGGTTGTTGACCAATCATTGGATTCATTCCTAGTTGACTCTGAAAATAATAAATCAATCGATAATTAATCACATTTCCCCTTGCATTAAATGATTACTCAACAAATATTAGACATATTTTTATCATGAAAAAATTCTACAATGAGTAGCAATCAATTCACCTTATGCAAGGAGTGTTAGAACTTTGCACACTTTTTTAATGATATAAAAAAAATTAATCTAAAAATGACCTCTATATAATCTCTCCAAACGCTCATAGTACGACAATGATGAATCAAATAAATGCAAAACGCCTTTATATAAATAAAAATTTAATTTAATGTTTTACCATAAAATTTATAAATAATTCTAAAGGACAAAATTTCAGAAACAACGAATTTTCCATTTCTCATTGTGCTTCATAAACATACAAGTATCGTTTGCATTGATGCATAATGACGATTCTGTACTTTAATATAAAATCTAATAATCACCGCGTTTACCAACAGTGATAATAATAAAAGTCACTGACATGTCAAAAAAAAATATTACTTTAAACTGCAAATAACTTTCTTATTTCATCCGATAATCTAGTCAGGTACATATCCATAGTTAGAAATGCCATCATGACAATAAATTCAAAATAATTTTTCTTTCCCACAGAATAGTCCTTAAAGAAACAGGAAGTGTCATGGAATTTACAAAAACTCGAAAAGACGAGCTAATAAACTGATTCGAAAAACGTACGAGTAATGAGCTAAGAGCAATAACGTAGAAGATAACGGCGACAAACCTGATGCGAGCCAGGAGGAGGATAGAGCGGAGAGGGTTGGTTCGGATAGCGATGGTCCCACGGTGGCGGCGGCGCGTGTGTAATAGCATTTATGTTTGGTTGCGAAGATGGCCTAGGTGGTTGTTGACTGGACCACTGCTGTCCTCCAGTTATCCCACCAACCCCTGTAGAAGGCGAACCCGCAGTTGCAACTTGCGGTGGTTGTTGCTGTTGTTGCGACTGCTGCTGGGATTGCTGACTCGGATAAGGTACTCGATTACTCGCAGTAGCACTGCTATATTGGTTCGTCGTACTTGTCCAGCCTATCGCACAATTAACCGCTAACATAAGTCATGAGACAATAAATCAATTATGATCACATAAGAAGAAGCCATTGAATTTAACCTGGATAGGTCGGTCTTTGTTGATTATACGGAGGATACTGCTGATCTTTGGCAAAGTCTGGATGACGTCTGGGTTGCGTTGGTCCTGGCGGAGGAGGTGGCATGTTCTTGTTCGCCGCTGCGCCTCCAGAGTACATCTGATTCCCTCCCGGTGTTCCGTACGCCGCCTTTAACGTTTATTGAACTAAAGAGCAGGTCGTGCTAAGCCGTCGCAATCGAGGAAGGGTAAAAGAATTCCACGAGAGGACGCTAAAGCGCCTTGGGTTTGATAATTATCCAAATATGGATTACATTAGGCTGTTCTTTTATGTTTCTATGAGTTGACAGCGGTTACCTGTTCCTGCCGATAGTAATCTTGCGGACAGGAGTACGTGGGAGTCGCCGGCGACTGTGACGGAGAGGATGGTTGGCTCGTTGACGGTGGCTGAGCGTTTGGTGGATGACCTTGCGGCCCAGAGATATAGTTGTTATTGCGTGCACTGGGTGGCGTAGCGGTCGAATAGCCTGATGGCTGCTGACCGCCGGCATACCTGTTGTACATTTCCTGACCTGCGGTATTATTCGGCGGCATATTTCCTCCAGCATAAGCTCTGCGAACACGGAGTGACGTATACGTTCGTGAGTATGATAAAGACTGGACGCAGCCATACCCAGCTGGCGCTCGACAATAGAAAGATCAATTTACCTCTCGGCATCCGGCGAATATTGTGGGTAATGCGAACGCGGTGAGTACGGTTGATTGAAATCTCCTTGCTGAGTCATCGTGTTTCCTTGAGGACGAATATAATCTTGTGGATAGTTTTGGTAGGAACCTCCACCCTGATAAGCGCCTTGCTGCATTCCTGAAAATTATATGAAAGATCGTTTATTAGACTCAATGATGTAAAACGTTATGAGGATAATTCTTAAGTAGAGAAAAGATTTCGTAATAAAATTACGTACTGATCGCTGAATCGCTGACAACGAATAACACTGACGACAAATATCCTTGCTTTTGAAAGCTCGCGACTATGGGAAATAATTAATCCTTAGCTATCGAACGCTACCCAATTGGAGGCATATACGAGACTCGTAAAAACAATAATAATATTTTCGGCTGACTCGTAATATCTTTTGAGATTATCAACTTATGCAGGAAAATGTATGGACTTGCTCTGGGCTCTACTTATATTATGCATCGAGCGCTAAGTCTTAGTGTATTGTCGATGGCAGATGGGAAAATGATAGCAAAGAGTAGGACACTTTCAACGGTAAAAAGCAATATCTGAGGTACCTGGTGTACCTGGCAGACCAGGGTAGGACGTTGCACTCGACTTTGACGCAGACTGTCCCACGCCGTCGTCGAAAGAATTCAATACGTTAACCGCGTTACTCTGCCCGCCCTGGTTCGAACTACCTGCTAGACCAACACCGCTCCCTCAGGCTCAACGTTTTTTCCCCTAGCCCGTTACAAGTTGATGAATTTTTTAAAAATAACTTTCAACGAACCTTGATGCGGCGAAGGTGCACTGCTCTGACTTGGCGGTCTCGGCGGAGGAGTATATTCTGCTGAAGATCCACCTGGTGCGTTACTAGTATAATTACTCTGATAGCTTCCATATCCATCCATCGAGGTACTACTCGATCCTGCGGCAGGAAACGAGTCCTGAGAATTCGAGGAACCTGGAACAATGTTAGATGAAATTTGATTAAAATTGTCCTTAAAAAATGTTGGTCTATGATCATCGTTAAAATTAATTTTCAGTGGCTTTCCTACCTGGTGACGGTACGGATGCGGTACTCTTTGAATTCTTCTTCTTAGAACTAGCTTCAACCTGATTTATAATAGGCTGTGGATCAACGCCTCCACGATCAAAATGGCACTCGTATGCCAGCAAGTGCTTCGTGTAGTGCTTGCGTAACGTGTAAGCTGCACTGCTACTTGCACCGATACCAAGTAGACCGGCTATGTCCTTCCAGGTTTTGTTTTTGGTCACCTATGGAAAAATACCTTTATTCCCTGCGCAGATACGCGCGACTTAAAAAACGTCAAAATACACGACAAATCGCACGAAGACCCACAAAAATGCGCGAGAGGACGCTTCGGGCGGAAATTTGAGCTCACCTTACGTCGCTCGAAACATTTATTAAAAATTCTCGATAACGATCACAAATTAACGAAATATATCCTTCATGCAAATAAACATTGGCGGATGAGATACAGTTTAAGTAGATTACCGTTATCGTATTGACATTAAAACTTTATCTTCCTTCAATAATAGAATAATTCCATATAGCACCAGGGTTCGTAGCCCACAGTCTTTCCAATCGCGCTGAGCGAGTACTTCAAGAAAAATGTGTTAAACCTTTTTCAATATTTCGGGAGGAAGTTAGAGAAAAGGAAACCTTATTAAAAAAAAAAAAAAAAAAAAAAAAGAAAATAAAAGTCGAAAGATACAAAGGAATAACGAGATAGAAGACAAGAAGAAAAAATTGGATACATCTAAGTGATGCATCGCGCTTCAGTGGGATTAACAATAAAGAAATTTCACTACGATCTAAGTGTCATGCACAAACGTGCAAACGTAACTACAAAATGCGAAGAGCCTCGAGAATTCTGCACATTTGGACCATCTGCGGTACGTTTCGAAATTCGGGCACGACAATGGTCGGCCGTGAAACTTGGCAAAGTGACATTCACGAGACGCTCCAAGATAGAAAAAGTAGAAACAAAAAAAAGTAAAAACAAAAATTAAAACAGAAAATTGAAGAAAAAGTGAAAAACCAACAAGACGATAAGACACCGAGGGCTAGATGGAACTACACTGCACCTTGCATACCTCCATGAAGCCCCCTCTCTCTTTTACGTAGAGATATAGGCGAAACAAGTCGAGGGGGTTCTTGGAGATGGTAGGACAACTCGTAATCGGAGTCCTTCGTTCCTCCATGAAAGCAACAAGCTTGTCCAGCCACGTTCTTCGTTCCATGGAGTCATCCATTTCGTAGAGTTTCGCCAAACTGTCAGGTTTCTGAAACGTACACGGTTACACAGTGTGAATTGTTTCTATAGACAGTGCATGATCGCAGAGCTAAATTCAAATGGATTTAAAATGCAAGCTTGGACGGAAATGCGTTTCGACTTTGATATTTCACAGCAGAATAATCATTGAATTGTGACAATGACGTTGCCGACGCACTTCTTCAATTCTAGTTTAAGGACCCATGCAGAATAAAGGTGTAAACGATCGAGCTGCAATATTGTTATAAATCAAGAGAATATATCACTGTGTGAAACCTGCGTTAAAAGTCTAAAATTAATTAGACACATGCATCAGCATCAATGTCGTCTACTGAAATTACTCAGAGTACAGTTGACGTACTTTATTAACTATAACAGTTGTTAAATATCTTTCATGAAAAGAATAATTAAAGGTTTTTACTTTCGGCTTACGCTTTCTTTTTTTTTCCCCTCTCTTGCATGAACACTGATGTTGTCAAATGCCCATATATTGATTAAAAAATATATGTTGCAGAGAATAATACGCAAGTGACAAGGAATTAGTATGTCTAAAAATAAAAAATCTGTACTATATACAGAATTAGTCGTCTGCTGTACCATTTGAATTAATTAATTAATTAATGGGGCGAAAATATGGTAATACCGATTGCCAAACATTTATTGACACAACTGGACATTAAATGTTTTCGATATCGCATGAGTAAACCTTCACCCGTATTATTTGTCAATTGCGAAAAAAAAAAATATAGTATTATAGTAGAATCGTGTTAAGATAAAGCAAGCTAGAGTTATATGAATGACGTGCCCCATTTTGTAAAATTTAATGCCATCGCAGCATGAATCAAAGCGTAAGTTTGCAAAATGATGAATAATAAAGTTATACGAAACTTAAGCATACTATCAAGCGCAGCATTCTTGTAGCAAATACTTGTATTGAAAAACAATAACCTTAGATCTGTACGGGTCTTGAGGCACATGACTGTTAAACACCTGTAAAATACGAAAATATTGAAAAATCCAGAGAGTCGTAGCGTAAGAGTCATATAGGCTGACTGAAGGGCTTGCTTATAATTAATAAGTAGATAACAATCATGCGCGATAGTCATAAAAAACTGTACATGTGAAGTAAAAAAAAAATAATAATATTACAGTAAAACTGAATGGTAGAACAGTAACAGTAAGTAAAGTACATACGGGACTAGCAGGTGTTCGAGGCCAGCCTGGACTACTCATATCAGGATACTCTTCATGTATCGAGTTGATGCTCGCAGCACCAGGTGACGGAACTGTACTCTGTGGTGTAGCAGGATGACTATGATACGTTCCAATCATCTCTTTCCTGGCCTTTGGAGTTAACGCTGGGTCTTCTCCAGATGCTAAAGGAACAACTCATTTAGCATCACTCATTTCAACTTAAAACACTATTTATTTATACTGACCTGCAGATGCATTCGACAAAGTTGACTGCTGTGAGCCTTCGTCCAAAGAAGTGCCATCCGGTCCAGTTGTTATCACGGACGTTACAGTACCGCTCGATGTTGACGTAACATTGATAGCTGAGGTACCTAATTGAGAATAATGGATGTTAGTATGTATGAGCATGATACTAGAAAATACCCGAAAATTTTTCGAAACAGCATCGAAAGCCACAGAGGGAAAAATATTACCTGAAGCTGTGGTAGTGATGCCGCTGTCGTTTGAAGTTTCAGTACTAAGCTCCGCGGAACTATGGCTGGTAGGAGTAGGTGCAGGCGTCGGGTGCGAATTCGGCGTAGTGCTCGGCGGTGGCATAGGACTACCCTCGTGATTGAGGGGTGGCGTAGCTGCTGGAGGATGCGGATGTGGCACGGCGGAACTCGTTGCCGGAGGCTGACTGCTTACGTGATTTGGTGATGGCGGGGGCGGACCCATCGAACTCGCTGGTGGTCCCATATTACCAATAGCACTTAATCCTGAGGTACCTGGTGGTACCATACCCGGACCCCCGCCAGTACCATATACCTGAGGCGGTCCCGGACTAGGTGGCATACCCGAAGGTACGTTATTGAACCCCATTTTATGCTAAAATTCACATTTCAATAAATATTTATGCAAAATTAAGACTATGCTCAGGTCTGTTCGCACTGAGAGCTTATTATTTATATTGATAATATTTATTATTACCGGATAGGGAGGATATTGCGCCATATTATTAGGTCTCGCAGGCTGGTATTGGTTGTTAGGTGGCGGCTGGGAGTTTGTAGGCGGTGGATAACCTTGAGGAAACTGCATATGCGGACGAGGTGGTGGATAAGCACCCTGTCCTGGATAACCTCCTTGTTGGCCTGCACCTCCCCCGGAAGATGCATAGCCCATGCCGCTACCCATTGGACCAATACCACCGAGGCCTGCCGGCCCCGGTCCCGGCTGAACTACAGCTGGACCACTGCTGTTCAGTTTGTAGCCGTGCATGTGTGGTGAAGGGCCTAAAGGTTGTTGATATCCTCCTACAAACATTTTATTCATTTATTATCTAATAAGGGGTAACAAATTCAATATTTAAAGAGCGTTGAAAATATAAAGATTAATATAATCTCTGGATATGCAAACGTTAATAAGACTGTTTACATAATTTACTATTGCGTTCAAAGCTATCTGCTGTTAAGTGGAGTATCAAATAATGGTGTGTTCAAATTAGTTCAATGTCACACAGGCGTTTTCACCGAAAAACATCAGACGGCATTATTCGTGAATTTCATTGTCATTGCTATGCTATTTTTATAAGCAATGATTGAAGAATGAAAAGGGAAATCCGACACTGATTTTTCAATATGAAAAAAAGTTAATGTCAGATTTCTCCTTAACTTTTCAATGAGTCCTTACGAACACTGTATGGCAACGATTGCACAAACGTAAATAGTGGCACCTAACACATTTAAGTGAAAATTTTGTATTAAATTCGAGGAAACTGTCATTTTCGTGCATGTTAGATGAGAGTGATTTATAAGGCCTACTTAATGATCTATATCTTCTAATTAACGACTATGAAAATGTTCACACAAAATGATATACCTTGTGTTGTCATTGGCGAGTGACTCATGCGTGCTGGTCCACTACCATCTGACTGGCTACTTGAAGGGCGTGGAGGCATTTGAACGTTTTGTTGACCTATAATTGAAGCATCCACATAATATTAGATCTTGTACAATAAAAGCCCCCTTAAATCTCTGATAACTGATCTACAAGCACATGTTTGACTTATGTAGATTAAAAGCCAACTGTGAATACCTAGTAACAATTTCATATCATATTTACACCATTTATTTAATTAAAAGGCTCTCCTAAGACTATTGTAAATTATACTTTGTTCAATTACTATCTAATTACATATGATTTAAATAATGAAATAAAATAAAATTTTGAAGGTTTTTTAAAGAGTGTCACACTTTTTATATTAAGTAATTATGAAAAGAAAGCACTAACCAACAGCAGGGGACATGGAGCGAGAACCAGTTGATCCTGTAGGTGAAGGGGTTGGTCTCATCCCCTGGGAATTTGGAGTCCCAGGACCAGCTGGTCCATTAGAACTGTCGTTGCTGTTTTGGCCTGATAGTTCCTAAAATTAAAAGCAGTTTCGAATATGAGGCTTTGCAGATGATCAAGGATAAAGCTTGAAATTATTTAATTGTGCAAATAGAAAATAATATTCATTTCTATATCTGTACTTTCACCATATTTAATTCTGTTTTTATTTGGCATTGGATAATATCCAGAAAAAGATTATAGAGCATTAAAAATAATATATTTATATTATAATTTTCTTCTACAAGAGAGACAGGGAAAAAATAGAAAGAAATAAACAAGTATTAGATTAAGCATGAGGAATTGGAAAATATGTGGTAATGAAGTAGACAATTGAAGACTGGATAAAAGAATATAAAGGTACATGGTTTTGTAAAAGAAACTAGCACAAGAAAGGTAAAAAAAAAGCATGAAAATAAAGGAAAAAATAAAAAGATAATAATCATAGAATATCACTCTAAATTAACAAACATATAAAGATATATCTGAACTAGACAAATGCAAATATATGCACTAAGAAATAAATTTATGGTGTAACGTCTTGAATGAAACAATATACAGAAATAGAAAAAAAAAGTTCAAAGTATAATTATTCCAGGAAAAAAACAGTATTAAGATTGTATATGAAGTCAATTGGTGTTCCTAGTACTCCTTATATCACAATTCTCTTTTGGATACATGATCGTAAAATGTTATATACTAGTATCATTTAGTCTAGCCATTATATCATTGCAATTATATACTTATTTAAAATGCATTTCTAAAATTAGTTTCCTTTTCCATAAATTCATTAACATTTTTCATCTGCTTCTACACTTTCAAATTGTAAATAAGAATATAAACCACGTGTTATAGGTTCATAAAGGAGGGTGCATTATACTACAGGATGTAAAAGCTGTAGAAAACAGTATCTTAAAATCACTATTAAAATATATAGGACATAAGACAATTAACATAAAGTAGATATCGTACGACAGGAAAATACTAACATGATGTACTACAAGCTTGTATATTATGTTCGAAGCAACAAATATAAGATTTGATATGGTAAGATAACAAGCACACTTAACTCTCTAAACTTTACATAAGAAGGTATTATTTTACCAACAATTCGCGACAACGTATCACTGCTCACATTTGAATATATATATTTTTGTATGTATAAAGACTGAACAATTATTTGTCAACCTGGGAGTTATAACTGGAAACCATATATTGCATGAATTTATATGAACGTACTATAATAATTCAAGTGGTATAACCAGGTGGTTGCGGGCATACCCAATCCAAGGTATAACGTGGCCCCACGAGTTTATTCGACGACACATCCTTAGAGAGAGAGTTGGAAAAAGGAGAACGAGAGAACGCCAAGTAGATAGAGAAAAAAGAGAGAGAGAGAGAGAGAGAGGGAGAGACAGGAGAGACAACAGGAGTGTACGCGCCGGTGGCGAAGACTTTTATGATGACGGAGACGTCAGCACTCTCTCACCACTGCTGGACACGCGTTCTCCAAGTATGCGTGTATTTAACAGGTATATGAATGAAGAGACGTAAGGCACAAAATGTGTAGATGTGCGTGTGCCATAACACCACAAGCAAAGAACATCGCGCAACGAGCCGCGAGAAAACCACTACGCTGCGCCCACCGGCCGCGATCGCGCACTCTCAACATTTTCACGACACACCATCCATTCTGGAATTTCAACTGTTCTCTTCACTGTCGCGTAACTGGCTTTGCTGTCCAGCAGGTAATTCTATCGCAGCTCAACTGGATGCCAGCGTGAAACCTTTTAGACGCCCTGCCATCATCCCCACGCTCGCATCCCACTTACACGCGAGCATGCTTCACTTCACTGCCCTTCAATCCACTCCTCTGTTCCATTCGTTCTTCACATGTTGTGTCGATAGAGCACGAGCATCGCTTCGACGAATACGTCCGTGAAAATAGTTCGTCAATGTTTTGCCCGTACGAAGATAGACGGTTCGCGTATAACCTCGTATGATAGGGCCAAAAATACAATCGTATTGTAATCGAGACTCCCTTTTGGATTTCAGAGCTTCGGGCTTTCGGGTTTCGAGATTTCGCGTCCAGTGAGCTCGCGGGAGGGCGTTCGTCGTGGCGCGGCAAGCGTTTGCCGTTGCTCGGCTAGTTCCGTAACCGTTCGGCCCGGCAATCCGTGTTCCAGAAACCTTCGGCTTTCGAACCGCGCGTATTTCGAGATACGCTGTTATAACTACGTGAATGTATTTACTTCGGGTGAATAGATGCGACTCATGTATAAATTCACATTGCTCGAATATAATAAGGAACAAAAGGTGAATGACACGTGTCGCGAAAGGGAAGTTTGAACATCAATAAAGACACGTGATCAGTAAACATAACGTCAAATATTGAAAAATGTGCTTTACACAAAGTTGTTACGGGAATTGAAAAAGAAAAAAACAAAAAGAATTCTATCATACAATATCATCCCATTTAAGCTTGTTTAAAGCTTCGTTAAAACCTAAACTAAGTTGAAGCATTAACTAGTTTTTACATATTCATTCTATTATCAAGAAAAAAAAAAAAAAAAAAACAAACTGTACTATCGAAAGGAAATCTAATAAAAGCAATTCCTCTTAAAGGCTACGGAACATTAGATTCGACAGTCAAAGAGTGAATGATAGTCGCACAATCGGTCAAGCCGAATTTAGACGAACGAAAAGCGGATGGTGTTGGTTGCGGCAGCAGCAACGACGCTGAAGGTGGTGGTGTGGCGGTGGAGGAAATCACGTCGACTTGGCGTCCCCCACCGATTCAAACGAACGAACAGCCGAACGAGCGAACAGCTTTGCTTGCTCCTCAGTCGACTGTTGCCTATGTTGCCTATGTTGCGCGTTCTCTCGGGCAGTCGGCTCTGCGTGCAGCGAGGAGCAGAGGGAAGGCGCTAATATCTGGGGCTCCGGCGGCCGCGCAACTCGCGCCCTAATCGAACTCCACCACCACCTCCACCGTCACCGCCACCACCACCGCGCCACCAGCACCACCTCCACTACGGCCACCACCACCATCGCCATCGCCGCTGCCGTCACCATCGCCATCAAGAGGGCCACTGCACAGCATCATTATTATATCTACATCTGCTTATATCACAATCATCATCATCATCACTATCAGCCGTATCTCTCTGTCTCACTCTTTTATTTCTTTATTTCTATTTACTTGCGTTTTGTGTTTTACCGTCCTACAGAAACCCTCGAGCCGCAATAACTTCCCTTGACCAATATATTCTTTCTATAGATCGACAGTATCACTTTCTACTTTAGACAGGACTTTGTGCTCCATTTCGATTGTGTCACAATGAAGTCCAATCGCCATGGACTTGTGGACGACACGAAGATGACAGATCAAGAGGAAGGTAAAGGAGACTGACTCCTTTCCTCTTAATCAGTTCAGTATCACAAATCCATTGCAGCTTGATAGATTTGTTATTCCACTTCTTCCTTTATATAATAAGGCAAAATTGTATATAAAGTATCATGTGAAAATGAAATTACTTGACTCGGGTCAGTTAAGTCAAATAACGTAGCTAAAGAAAACTTGCTTAATTACGGCGACTAAGCACTCATTATTTACATTATTATTGTGCATCGAGATATGCTAATTGAGTTTGTGTAACACAGAGACTTTTCCTTCTGTCCTCAAAGGACATTATATATTATATTAAAGGGAATAGCTCCCTCGAATGTAATCTTCAAATTTAAAACATGTAGTTATCTAATAATTGAAATCTAGAGAGTTGACTCAAAATGATAAAGGAAGTTCCCAATGATTGAAAAATCTACATCTGGTAAGATTTCAATTTAAACATCGAGGCGCCAATCGTTATGTAATTGAATCCATCGATATTCACTTTATGTTACAATTTTAACAACAGATAATTACGGCCCAAGTGATTCGTAGATTTTTCAAGGTCTATGCCTCTACGAACGAGGTCAAATTTCTTCAATATAATTAACCATATAGAATCAACAAAGCCTTTATGTCTGTACCGTAACGTCGTGTTCAAAGTAATGTGGATTTTCATTTTTTTTTTCTTTCTATTTATATCTACGTGTTTTGGTTATGACAAATTTCAATGCGTTATATATTCCCTCGTTACTTAACCGGCTGACATACATAAAGCAGACACAAAAGAGCAGAGCCGACGGGATCGCTTTACTTAAGGACAACATGAAAATAGAACGATGGAGTCTACGAGATCTTGTCTCGTAAATAAAGGGTTAACGGTCACATTAATAACTTGAAACTATCAGTTATCAATCCGGAAAATCTAATCGTTCGCGAAGATCCGAATGGGAGGGAAAATATTTTCAAACATTTATGTACTACATCATTTGCTAAATGGCATATGTCAATTTTCACAAGCTTATAAATCGCGCGTAACTTTTGGAAAAGCTATTTCGCAATAGCATTTCAAATACTTGAAAATTCGCGTTATCAATATATTCGCTTTTACAAGCGTTTAAATCGCCTCGTTTTGTACGTCATAAGACATTAAAAAAAAAAAGACTATCGTTCGTTAAACCAACCATTAAGGCTGCAGTCAAGAATTTTAGTGTATTATTAATATTGTTTATAAGATCACACTCGTAGATTGATAAAACTTTATAACCAGCCGTACGATCCCTGCCTTTAGCAGGATTAGAAACAGGATAAAAGTGTATTTGACATTAGTATTTCTGATAAGGAGAAAGCGAGTACATATAAAAATTGAAGAAACAGGTAAAACAAAACTTTTGGGGATACTGCGTATAATCTTTGTATATCAAGTGCTTGTAATTTCCAGCATTGCTCAAGTTAAACAGAAACAAATGCGAGACTAATAAACTTAGAAACCAAAGAAACAGCCATTAACAGTCAATCTCGTGCTTTAATATGCTTCTAACTGTCTGCGCAACAATATTCGTTACACCACAGTCCTTATGAATTATTGTAAATATTCAAATAGTTATTAAGTCTCCACCGCAGTCGGTGACCAGTTTAAATAATCCGTGCGTTAATTAGTTGCCTACAAATAGTAACTGGTGTTCGAAAAAGACTTAAAAAAAAAAACAAACAAAAGAATGGCAAGGGAGAAAATGGACTTTTTAAACAGTGTTTTAGATTGAAATGCAATACATCGATTGTCAATAATATCGATTCCTGTTTCCACGTCAACCGGGGTTTAAATACTATTTATGGATTAAGCCGTGTGGATTGAATATTGTGATTGTTGAAAAATGATCCAAAAATAGTAAAACTAGAATTACATCAAATCTAATGTCCCTATAAATGACGTATGTTAAACAGTAACGTATGGTAACTTCGTTTGTTCGTTGAGAGTTTGAGGCTTCAAGGAGAAAGAAAAACTTAATTACCATTAGTCAACAGTATTGAAGACATTACTTGTATCCATCAATTTTTTTTTCTCTCTTTAAATGACTGCCTCCACCAAATTTAGACAGATGTTATATAAAATAGCACAATCGTAATTTGCCAGATGTTAAATGATTTTAAAATACAAGTCTTAAAACGATTATTTTCTGGCATAAGAGCCGCAGCTAAGGATGCTAATTGGTAAAATTTAGACATTTCTTCACGAGTGCTCCTCATACGTATCTCTTTGAACGTTGATGCGCTGCTTTTCCCTTCTAACTAATAGAAATTTTATCTATGAGCCACATTATTTCTGTGACTTGTATTGAAACATTTAGCTCCTCTCGAATATGTATACAAAACATGTTAACACCAGGTGAACTCGCACTTGGACTTTCGAAATAGCCTAAATCTGTTGATGAAATTCATTTTGGTCAAAACATTTTAAATGTATCATTTCCTCAGATCCACTTACTAGCAATGCTGTTAAATTTTTTTTTTTAATTTCTAATAAATCTTTTAAATCAAAACACGACTCGACTGAACGCAATTTGAGACGGCAGCATTGATTTGTTTTTAAATGGTTTTCGATTTGCGTATACAGGAATAAAGATAGATCGTTAATTTGCGAACATGTTACTTCCTCAATCGCAGTGTATAATGTGATAGTGTTATCTAATGACCGTTTAAGTAGAAATAATTAAAAGATATATTGCCCCGTTAAAAGTGACAATGATAAAAATTACAAGCTCTAATATTATATCGTTGGTTGTCCTAATTGAAGATATTGCAAATTGAAGCTATAAATATCACATAGTAAGGATTTAACCTGGTCGATGGATTCGCAAAATAAAACGTGTAAAAAAGTAATCTATGGGAACACCGTAATTCGTAACGTGAGCTATTATAGTTAACACTAAAAAATACTTTCCCATAAATACGTATCTATCATAATTGCAATTTCTGTGCAGTTCTTCATAAATCTTTTCTATCGAATACATAGTTTACCTTGTAAGTCGTCCTATATATGTTAATCGCTCATCTTAGTTGTTAATAAATGATCAGATTTGTAACACATAATTCTAAGTTCCTCTAACTGCAAATCTTCATGAAACCTTCTGTCGAAACAGCTTATTAAATGGGGAAGAGAAATTAATACAGCGAGAATCCTTGCAATAATCAAAACAAAAGATTACTTAGGATAATTAGAAAAATACCTCAATCTTTTCGGTATTTTACTATACTTTAAGCGTCTTAATATGGTAAAGACTAGCTTTGATAATTATAGTCTTACTACGATTTCGAGGATCCACATCGCGTTTTTCAAAGCTTTGGAGATAGTAGGAGTAGTGCTTGACGAATACAGTGTACCTAGGATGAGACTTTAATCGAGTCTCTTGATCTGACCTTCCAATCAAGCGCATATGGAAATAATAAACTAAACTTGTCAACATTGGCAAAAAAAAAAGGTATAGTAACTAAGGGCCGATATTTCCATTCCCTCATAAATTATATTGGCAGATAAGCTTATTGAGAATGACTGTAATTGATGGATTCAGTGTGTAACTAAAAGATTGATCTGACATTATAACAATTGGTCCTAGAAATAATCATTGTCTTAAGAATTATACTAGATTAGCATTTTTTTTTTTCTTTGGTTAGATGCCCAGGATAGATTGTTGAAATAGAAATAAATTAACGGCTCAATTAGGAAACAGATGTACCATTTGAAAATTAAAAACGATCACAACCAAGATGTGAGTTCAAGAAAAACGTAAAAAATATCATTTTACATATTAAAGTAACGTTTTACTGTTTAAGAGTATAAGTTTAGTCTCATCTAGATTATAGAGAGCCAGGAGACCACTATTCATTCCATGTTGTTAAATAACTGTTAATTTGTAAAAAGTGTTAAAATACTTACCCCAGAGTCGATCCCCTGAGTATTTGGAGTTGTGGACCGTTGCTGTATATTGTGGAAACTCTGTAATGATGAATAAAAATTATTAATTGACTCTTAATTGAATGAGAAGCATGCGCTGATTTCAACAGAAGCAGCGGGAAGGAAGGAAATAGATCTGACTGGTCAAATTTTACTACTGTTGTAACATTTACGATCAACTGATCAATCAAATGTGTTTACACCCTTAACGTCGTTTGTACTGATTATAGTCAGTGAATTTAATATTAGAAAAACTATTTTTACTGAATGCATGAATCTCATAGAAAGAAATTTGTTAATTTTACAAGCAAAGAATACTTCATAAGTAATAGTTACAACGGCATCAGTTACTGCACACATTGAAAATGTTATCCACTGTTGTTGTTTTATGTAATAACATATGTCTTCTTATAAAAATAAATGTCATTAATTAAAAAGAACCATCACACTTAAATATCATGTAAATAGAATAGTAACTGAAGACTTTTAACTTCATTTACTTTGAAAGCTTGAATGTGCATAATCAATCATTTGTTTAATTTAATATGGATTATACTTGTTAGATGGATCCATCACAAAATAAATTGAAATATATTCTAATACTTAATATACTTTGCATTTTAAAAAACCCATTAACATAATTTAAGGTCTTTAGATATCAAAATATTGTCTTGTTACTAGGCTTTATATAGACTCCGATGGCTTCTTTGAGTATTTTTTATAAAATTAAAATGTTATAAATCAAGACAAATTTTTGGTGCAGCTTAAATTTTAATATAAATAATGAAAGTTTGATTAATAGATGTTTTAGTTACATATTTTATCCGATGGAGTGTAAGTTTTAAAATATTGGTTAATTACGTAAGTAAAACAAACTAACCTGAGGTTGGCCAGAAGGTTGTGGTTGAGGTGAAGCTGAAGGCGGTGGTGCGGGAGATTGAGAGAGTGCACGTTGTGGTGATTGACTTGCAGGATTTGCCTGATTCGTTGGAGGAGGTGGAGGTGGATTTGCTGGTCCTCCTTGATTCCAACTTCTTTGCTCTGGATATATGCTTGGAGCATGTCCAGTTTGCACCCCATATGAATTCAACTGTAGAAAGAAAGACACGCGTTTTGATTATCCAATCTTCATGAATTGGAGCATGCACATGTTTAATGTTTAGACAGATTTTATCAAAATAGATAAATTACTGTACTTACCTGATGATGACTATATGGTGAATGCGGTCTTGTAGGTGATGAAAATCGCTGGGTAAATGGAGGGTATGGCATAGCAGTTGGAGAACTTGGACCTCCTGGTCCAGGATGTAACCTTGGTGAACCCTATTTACAGAAATTAGAGTTATAAACACAAATAAACATGAATGTACCATTCTGATATCTTGGAAATATATAAATCTTTCTATAACTTTGCTTGAAAAAAATCATGGATAACGAGAAATGATTAGCTTGTATATACGTATACTACATAATGTAAACATTATAAGACAATTAAAAATACATGAAAACTCACAGTTTGTGGAGGACGCTGACTTGTTTGTGGATAAACAGGTGGCACAACTGGAGGACGTTGTATAGGCCAAGGCTGTTGGTACGATTCAGGTCCGATACCAGGGTAATTGGCATGAAAACGATGCACAGGCGTGGAGGCCTGAAGCAGCTGATTAAGGGTAGGTGTTGGACCAGTAGCCTGTGATATACTCTGGCCAGATAGAAACCTTGGTTGACCAGGAAAAGACCCAGGTCCAGGCCCAATATGAGCAAGGCGTGGTTCAATTTTTGATACAGCATAATGCTCATCCATGTCTGTCTGATGTCCCCTGTCCGCTTCGTTTGTCGACTGCTTACTGGAATAATCGAGCTGCTTTCCTAGAAACTCGCCGGGTTTCCCTCCGTAGTCTGCTGGCTGTTTACCCGGGTAGTCACTTAACTGCTTGGGGGTAAACTCGCTAGGTTTGTTGACGTACTCCTCAGAGTAGTCGCGCGCTACGCTCGAAGCGAACGGATGTCCAGGGTGGGCTGGGTGCCCAGAGGCATCAAGGGCAAGAGGCTCAGGTTTAGCAGGTGTCTCCTGCGGGGTTTGGGGGAGCTCACGGGGTGACTTGACCTCGCCGGCGGGGTGTCCGCCAATGTCTTCACGGTATTGACTCATCTCGAAACTCGAGTCCCCGCCGCGATTCACATACTTAAGCAGCTGGGCCGCGCCCCGGGACGCTTTCTCGCCCGATTCTAAATCTAATTGTTGGTTTCCACTGGCACTCGCACTATTTCCACCGACTTGCGGACGTTTCTGCGCGCATTTCACGGCCTCGTTCAGCTTCACATCGTTTTGTTGGCTCTCGGCTTGCGTCGCAGCCATGTTCTCTCCTCACGGAGCCATCGTCGTCTCGGTAACCGGCCAATCGCGGCTCCTCGTGCCTCGCGGACTACGTGCGCTTCTCAAAAACCCTCTTGTGATTGGTTGACTTGCCCGGTTAACGAATATCTTTATCCGCGGCATCCTCTGTCAAAGACACGCGAGGAACAAGCGCAAAGCGCTTGTTGAGCTGCACTGTGTACTTTTCAATATCAGTCGATCTCAAAAAATACTTGAGTTAACGTCAAAACCCGCGTCATGCAAAACACACCATCTTGCGGTCGCTGTCGATACTATCGAAAATAGGTCCTACGTACAAGGATAATGATGACATAGAAGTTGAGTCGTTTACATACTCACATAAGACGGATTTTTTATAGCAAGTTGCGCGTCCGCATGCAGCGCCTCTCAGTGGAAGAAGGCAGAACTATTTCTGTGGCAACTTTTCATGAACGCAGCTTGGTCTCATGGTTGATTTACATGATGCGGCTAGGTTAACGGCGCGTTCACAGCTTTATCGGACTAGTCGTACATCTTGTGAAGGTCGAAAAACTAGACTCTTGATTGGCAAACATTTTTCGACCTGAAAGTTTCGACCAATCAGGAATCTGCATTTTTAGCGTTGTACTCAACCATAGGTACTACGCTTTCGCGTTTTGCCAAACTAGACGACCGAGTTGAAAGATTCGACAATCTGACCAATGGGAAATTTAGCTTCCTTGAAATTTCGGACGCGTCATGTGAGTTGTTAAATAACTGGTTAAATAGCCGGTTAAATACCCGATTATTTAACAGAGACTATTATTAGATTTTACCTGTGGAAATATATTATTTAGTTTGTACTACTTTGCTACTTGAATAATTGATACTTGGAGTAGTAAGAGCGGTACGGTCCCATCGTGTGACAGTGAAAATGAAAAAAAAAAGTTTTAAATGTAAAGCATGAAATTTAATTTAAGTTTTATTTAAGACTGTGAGTGGTATTTTATTCATCGAACGATAAATAATTTAAAAGTAGAAGTTATAAATTTCTTTATTGTTTCTCATCATTGTGAGAAATCAATGCAAGGAACTTGCAGCGTTGGGATAATTAGGAACAACTGCATAAATATGTTAGAGACATCCTTTTCCATCAGTTATGCTCTTCTCTAATATACTAGGCTTTTAGATCTATGCAGAACATATCTATTGAAATTGTGGAAGGCAATGTGTGTGTTAAAAGAAACTTAAAATAAAAATTTCACTTTCATTGTATTATATTACTTTATGAATTCGATAATAAAACTAATTATCGTTTTAATAAAACAGGTTTCCATGGGAGCACTCTATTTCTTAATATATAACATGGTTGCCATTGAGAATACAAAAGTAATAATTTGTGCAATAGTTTAACAAGTTTAAGAAATCCAGTTTATCATTAACTGTTTGTAAGTTAATCTTGTCGCTAAGACTTTATGCTTGCTATATTTTGATAAGAGTATGGAGTAAAATATTTATTCAATTTATCACCTGGCACATGCATCCTGTTAATGACAGGCATCTTAATGATACTTGCAGAAATTGTTTTACTCAGTGGATGAAAAAAGACCTGATACCTTTAAAAATGAAGAATTCTCTATTTTCCACCTATAAACGATTTAAGATATTAAGACAGCCCAGTAGCAACTTTTACTTATCTTTTTCGAAGTAGATTATAAAAATATATATATTGTAAATAATGTAACATATCTTCATTTTCGAGTGATTTTCTGGTTACATTTTTTGTGAGTAAATTCAATTTTTTTTATACAATTTCATGTTTTAAGTGGCAGTTAGACCAGGTATAAAAAGTTTGGCCCCCACAATTTGCATTTTAACTAATAGGGGTACGTTTCCAAATTCACTGTTAGCACCACGAGCAGGGTTGTGTCTTGTTCTATTGCATGCAGGTAAACAGGAACACAATGATACTCGTAACAGCAGTAAATTTCAGGACGTACCCTAGAAAACTTTTCCAAACTAGCCGTAGAGTCGAACAATAAAAATTTTAGAATTTTCATTGATTAAATTCTTCATGAAAAACAATTTTGACTAATGAATGAGGAATCTGATTTTCCGAGTTTTCCTACGATTCCGACTGACCTGGGACAGGCACCTTTCTACAACTGATCTAGGAAAGATCCATCATATCATAAAGGTGCCATACCAGGTTAGTGGAACTATATACGTGCCAGAGGTTCACAGAACAGCTACAGAGTAGCTATTATATTTGAAACAGATTCCTATTTCACTGTCATTTCTTACTATTAGCTCCTTTGTGCTTTTATACTATAGTTGTGACATAGTTCCTTGTTTATTAAACTCAACAACATTTATGAATTTATCCTGCAACTGGTCCAGTTCGGTCTGACTGTAAGTGATAAATCACAATACAATCTCAGCCTTCATATTACAATAGCATAAAGCAAGAAAAGTGATTCATACAGGTTGAATAAATCATAAGGGATAAAGAATGGATGTTGAAATTCACGTGAATACAGAAAATTTACATTTGTTTACCCCCCTGTAGTGCAACGGGAAAAATCGTTATTCTCAAAATTATATACAGGAAGGGTGTCTAAAACAGCATACATTTTGCCATGTTATTCACTACGTCGTCTTAGTCACTTTTTTCTTTTTTCTTTTTCCTTTTTTCCTTAAAACGAATTTTCTGAGCAGTTATATATTAGCCATTGAAATTTCATTAGGAATTTTTCTAACCCGCAACTTATCAAATGTAAAAATGCAAATTTAATTTTGACAAAAAACCAGTTTACCCAGTACATACATCCCGTTTGTTTCCTGACCGTAGATAAGGCGCATTTCTATTAACACCTGACAGAGGTGTTTATGGCATTGACGGTTTTAAGAAGAATGTATAATAAAACTGATACGTCGTCCAAGTTATATGAGCGTCTAAGATGGCAGAATCGGTCACAAGCAAAATCGATTCGTGAGGAGCCATTTTGAATATCCTGATAGAAATTCGTAATGAAGGACCCTATAGAAATTCATAAAATACATTTTTAGCAAACGTGTTGACTGCAGGGACATCAGCTACAAAGATACAGCCGACACAAAGTGTCTATGCGTAACGTTTAAAATTTTATAAATAAATCGTTTCACACAGTTTGGACATCAATCTGCATACTTATTTGAATGTGTTTTACCCTCAAGAATTGCTCGTATATTTCCACTTTCTAGTACGTCTAACGTTGAGTATAATTGTGCGTCATAAATTTAAATAAAAAAACCCATTATGTAACTTGCAATGTAAAAGAACCCACCGAATCCAAAGTTCCCTGATTCTGGATCTCAAATGACGGCTATGACCACACGTGTAGTCCTTATACTAATTTTTATACCCGTAAACTCAATTCCTTCAAGTTATTTCATGTAAATCTTTTGCAATCTTGCTCCGAGGTATTTTAAAGCTGCTTTTTAGAGGAAATGAATAAATTTATAATTTCTAACCTAAAAAATATTTGTTGTATCCCAGCATTTCTATTCACTTGACAATTGCAAGATTATTTATTATTAGTGGAGATAATGAACATACATGATTAGTGTGTCAACTTTGTTGTCTTGTATATATTGATTATCCCCAGCCATACTTTTCGACTCCTTTTTCGTATGATCTTCTCCAACTTGCCTTAGAATTATATAAATTTCATGAAATTATCATTTGGAATTCCGACATAAACTGTTACTCTAAATCTATGCAGATGGAGAATTAGCATAAAGGGGGATCAATATGGCTTCGCAGACTGGAAGATCGATGCTTGTATCAAATTTCTATCTTTTATTTCTTCCCTTTAAAATTGATACGAGTATAAACTTATTATATTCTGATATGCAGAATATATATCTATGTATAGCATTTCAATTAGTATAGTCGGTATGTAGGTCTCCGTGACACTAAGGTTCGCGTGACGCTTTATCCCATAAGGTGTTCACAGTCTATTTACCTCTTTAGGCAAAGGTTTTAGTGTCAATCTTATGAAAGCCTAATTTATCCTCGTTAAAATAACATTTTTTTCCTTTCTGTATCAACAGCAATTTTCATAAGACAATGTTTACTTATAACGATCGCTTATGACTTTTTATAAAACGGATGAATTTTGTGCACGGTAATTTTGGGCATGTTTATAATTCATTGGATGTTACAAAAATGACAAAATTTAATTATCAAAGAAATTTTAGTCCCAGTCCCCGGTTGTTATGCTTGGATTGATAGCATAAAAGAAGAAATTGTTATTACACAAAAATACGCAATTAGAAAATCTCGAGTAAAAATTTCATTCTGTGGGAAAACTTAGACTTTCCATTTTACAGTTCTGTTTATTCTGTATGATCAATCGCGGATCAGAAGCGAATCTGATTGAAATACATGAGATTGCAAACAATGAAGAATGAATATTCTTATTTTTGTCCATAGCTTTCGGCCATACTAAATTTCAAATTGGGAAGAATCAGGCGATAACAAAGAGAAATAGAATTAATGTTATACAACGACTGTAGCTTTTAGTACAATTTCTGAAATAATAATTCCTACACGTCAACAAGTATGACTGTGTATGCTTCCTAATTATATCTGAGACTTTGTACAAGTTGCTTTAATAATGAAAATCAATAATATTTAGAAAAATTCTTCTCCGAACGTAGATATGACGTTAACACTCGGATGGAGGCGTAACAGACCCTGGACATGTTTTATTTATCATGCCAGAAGAGAGAAAATTTTATTTTGGCATAATTTATTAATTAATTGATAAATAATTTAAGCGGTAAAATAAATTAATTTCCCTAGCCATATGTATTAACAGTAATAATTCCCAGGGCAGAATAATATTTTTACACTGGTGATCAATATACTGCATTACCCATACGAGTACCAGTGTTATGAAAGCTGACGCGACTGTTGAAGGGTTAAAGGTTGCAGATATTCATAATTTGTGGTTTAACAGATATACGTCCTTGAAAATTTCTTTAAAGGTCACAGCTGTCTGGAAAATACTTTTCACTTGAACATAGATAATTCATTTTTCAATGCTCTTGTAGAAAAATATAAATTATTATATACATATGTATCCATATATATATATATATATAAGACTCATTTTTACATTGTTACACATGAGACGTAACTGTGCAGTAATGCACAAGCATGTTTATTGTAATCTACAATTCAGAGTTGCTTAACACTTAGGTAGACATCGCAGTAGACAGCTTGATGTTCTGAAAGAAGAAAATACAATTCGTGAGACAATTTAGATGGTATGTTTAAAAAAGAAATTATAATATAGATTGAAAAATAAAGTAGAACAAAATGTCTACTACGGATCACATTTTTTAAAATGGGCACAGTAATGATTAATTATTGTTCGAAGAGAATGATAACCATCACTGAAAATATTAGTAATCCATGAAGGAGCCATTGTAAATCAAGAGTGACCACTACTAGAATTAATAATCATTACCTTAGCTTTAATGCTATTTGATAGTTATGATGACTTTTTATATATACAATTGTCTTACGATACTAGGTCATATATTAGTTAAACTTCTCTTGAAGTTCAAGTCTTATGTAAATTTCACTTAAAGAAGAGTTTATGTCTGTGGAGTGGATACGTTTTAGTTTAATCGCTATTTTAATTTTATACAAACATAACATTGTACGTAATTTAAATGGATTTTCTTCTTGTCCGATAAAAGATTTACCTGACACACTACTCAACTGAATACTTATTACTGTTCGATCTTGCATTGCCTTTGACAATTTATCCAACAATTCCAAGTTTAAATGTTTCTACAAGTATAACTAAATATACTTTATTATTATTGTATGACGAATTTCCATAATTGGACCACTTTCAGGATTTCATTTTGGATATTCTTCGACTTATAAGTCTACTATGGTTGAACAAAAATTTTCTTTTACCAATTTCTTTTAGTTTACAATTATTTTGTTTTGCTATTTCGCTCGCATTTATTGCTGAATATGAAAAATAAATTTAATAAATATGTTAATGGCCAGGTACATGCAAAGTAAAATGAATCACGAGACAGGTCGATTATAAAGGTGGATACAATCAG